>LNAC01000078.1:2897251-3160754 GCA_002007465.1 Ailurus styani
AAAAAAATAAAGCCTCTGCCTTCGGCTCAGGTCATGATCTCAGGGTCCTGGGATCGAGGCCCACATCGGGCTCTCTGCTCGGCAGGGAGCCTGCTTCCTCCTCTCTCTCTGCCTGCCTCTCTGCCTACTTGTGATCTCTCTCTCTGTCAAATAAATAAATAAAATCTTAAAAAAAACAAAAAAAAAACAAAAAAAAACCCTAATCATCGCAGTGAATATAGTTTGGAAACGCACAGACTATGGTGGGATAATGGTATTTGGTTATTATTTCTTTAAAGATGATATTTTTTGCAGATACACAGTTAAGTATCAATGAAAAGGTAAAGACTAATGAACTAAACAAAATATCAAGTGTGATTATCTGGGTCCAAATGCCTT
This sequence comes from Ailurus styani, assembly GCA_002007465.1. Lineage (NCBI taxonomy): Eukaryota > Metazoa > Chordata > Mammalia > Carnivora > Ailuridae > Ailurus > Ailurus styani. The sequence goes on from LNAC01000078.1 coordinate 2,897,630, forward strand.
CTCAGTGTTTCCTACACATTTCTATGTTTGCAAATTTTCTACATTTCTTTTGTGTTTATTACACAATTGATTATAGTACTTTTTATAGTACTAAATTTTCTTTTGCTATATAACAAATTATCACAAAGTTAGCAACTTAAAACAACAAATTTATTATCTCATAGTTTCCTTAGGAGTCCAGGCACAGATTATTAGTCCTCTACTCATGGTCTCACCAGACTAAAATCACATTGTTAGCTAGAATTTGGGGTGTCTTCCAAGCTCTCTCGTTGGTGGCTGAATTCAATTTCTTGTGGTTCTACTTTGACTGTTGACTGTGACTGTGAGTTGACTGTGAGTTGCTCTAAACTCAAGGGGGAACCTTCAGATCCTAGTCTCTTATAACATGGTGCTTGCCTTTTCAAAACCAATAGGAGAATTTCTCTCCAGTTGGCTAAGATGGAGTCTTCTATAGCATTACCTAACGAGTGGAGCAACTATCCAGTCATAGTTGTAGTTCTGCCCAAACTGAAGGGTAGGGAGTTATAAAGTATGTGAATATTGGAGAAGCAAGAATTTTGGAAAGCATCCTAGGATTCTTCTGTTTCCTATACCATGTGATCATAACTAATAAAAGCATGCATGTCCAAAACCTGGAGTGAAGCAAAACATGTTAACGGTTATTATTCTTTTGAGTTGGCATTATGAAGAAAGGTGTATTTCCCGCTACAAATGTGTAGTTCAGAAATTGTTTTGTAATAAGCATGTGTAATTTATATATTAAATTTTAATAAGTTTCTTTTATAGAAATAATACTGGTTAGTTGTTGAGGGGATCAAGCAGTAGTGAAGAGCTTAACAATAAAAGTATAATTAAGCTCCATTCCTCCCTCTGAACTTCTCCCTGCATCCCTTCTATAGGGAAATAATTCTTAAAATTTTTGAGGTATCCTTTTATAAGTGTTCTTCAACTTTCTATTTCTACTAAACACTATATTGGATATCTTGTATATGTCTTAATTTTGATAATTATATTTTCAGTTCTAGGAATTCCAGAATTTGTCTTCTCATAATTTCATTTCCTTGGCAAGTATTTTCATCTCAATATACATTGAAAAAAACATATTGTATGAGTTGATCACATTTAACAACAAAGTCCATTTTAATAACTTCAATATGTGGATTAGCTAATAAATATTTTACTTTTTTCTCTTGGATTTGACTATTTGATCTTGTCTCCTGGCATGCCTCGTAATTTTTAACTAAATACTGTACATTTTTGTGTGAAAAATGGCAGAGGCTCTGGATGATCTCATTATACTCCAGAGGAAACTGTTTTTAGCAGTCAGCATACTGGCAAAACAATTGACTTCAAACAGAGATTAGAAGATTTGAGTTTTAATCTTTGAAAAAGACTTCTAATTCTGGCTTCTGAAGTGTAGCCCATCAGGGATTAGAGTTGAAGGCTCCGTGTAAACCAGGGCTTTTTCTCCTTGGTGAGCCCTATAGTCTAATTTTTTGTCTCTCCAGTATGATGAGTCTGACAAACCCTCTGCTTGATTATTAGCTGCTCGGCTCCCCCATTCTCTTGTCCTGTGCAGATTAGGAGTCAAAAAAATATCTGTAGGAAAAGTTAGTTGGGAAGTTAGGCTTATTATTCTCATTTGGCTTTTCTCTGGGACCATAATGCCTCATGTTCTAGATGCCTTGGTGTCATTGATCTTCAGTTTTTGTCTCCCAGCCTGCTGAGATTGTCGACACTTGAGTCACTACTTTTGCTTGTTCTGCTAGCCCCAAGCTACTTAGGAATTGGCAAATGTCTCCAGGTGAAAAGTAGTAGGGATATCAAGTTTACCTCAAGGTAGCCAGCCCCTCAACTCCATTACTCTCCAAGCAGCTGTTTTGTGTTTTTTCCCTCCAGATTTTCTTGTTATTCTTTTTTTTTTAATTGACATTATTTAATGAGAGGCCTTTTACAAGCCACTGTTTAATTTTCAGAAGCAGAAATCCTCTGCCTCTATTTTTATCTCCTAATTTAAGCAATATTACAGTAGTTCTCCCTTACTTCTGGTTAGCTTTCCACGGTTTTAGTTACCTGCGGTTGAATGCTGTCCAGAAACAGATGATCTCTGAAAGGGCAGAAGGTCAGTAGTAGCCTAACCCTGTGTTATGATGCCTTTAACATTCGCCTCGCTTTTTCTCATCATGCAGGCATTTTATTCACATCATCACAAAGAAGGATGAGTACGTACCATAAAATATTTTGAGAGAGAAAAAGAGAACATTCACATGTCTTGTATTACAGTATGTTGTTCTATCTTATTATTAATTATTGTTAATCTCTTACTGTGTCTAATTTATAAATTAAACTTTATCATAGGCATGTATGCATAGGAAACATAGCGTATATAGGGTTTGGTACTATCTACAGTTTCAGGCATCCCCTGGGGGTCTTGGAACATATCTTCTGCAGGTAAGGGGGAGCTACTGTACTTTTTTTTAAAATGGTCACTGCTTAATTTTTATCCACATGCTTTCTTTGCTCACCTTTCTTCTGAAATTGTTTTATTTTTTACTGAAGTACATTGCTTAGCATTCTTTAAATTTTGTTAGAATCTGTTGGTTTTACATTTTCCGTTTTGTCGTGTCTGAAAATGTCATTATAAGAAACATAGCATGTAATAAAATTTTAGTTAGTTGCAAAGTTCTTGGCTGACCATCATTTTATCCCAACAATTTGAAGATATTGTTAGAACACATTTGGCTTTCAGTATTGCTGTGGAGAAATTAGCCCAGTCTAATCATTGTTCATTTTAAGTATTAGTCCTTTTTCTCTTGGTGCTTTTAGGAGACTTTTTGTGACTTAAAGAATATGTTTCCAAATGTTTACTTTTTATTTCATTAATGAGACTATTCAAGTGAAAAATACAATAAAAGAGAAGCCTCTAATAAGCCTGTCCTTATTCCTAGTCTTCTCTCTAGCTTAACTATTAGCTTTTTGCCATTCTTGTTGTCTCTTTATTTGTATACATGCAATATGAGATTTTTGGTTCTTTCTGAGTCTGTAATTTATTTCTTTTTATCTGTTTTACACAAATCTCAGCTGTTACCTCTTTAAATAGTGTTTTTCTTCCACATTTTTTATTCTGTCCATCTGAGATAGGTACTAGACAATTAAATCTTATTTCTTCCATGTTTGTTACATTTTTCAATCTTTCTCTAATGCAATCTGATTAATGATTTTAGCTTTATCTTGCAGGTCTAATTCTCTCTTTGGCTATGTCTAACCTGCAGTTTAACTGACCATTGAGTTTTTACTTTTGATTATTGTATTTTCAGCTTACTAGTCCTATTTTTTTCATTTAAAAAGTAGGCCAGTCTGTTGTTGATTATTTTTAATCCTTGCTTACAACATAATTATTAGCATAGATTCTGCAGCCAAATTCGCTGGATTTGGATTCTAGCACTGCAACTTATGCTATGTAAATTTAGGCAAGTTTCTTAACTTCTCTAAGCTCTGATTTCCTCATCCATAAAATGAGTAGCACCAACTTTAGAGTCATTGAGGATTAAATGAGTAAATATATATAGATAAAGCATTTACAATAATGCCTGCCACAAAATAAAGATCATAAAAGTATTTTTTAAATATTTTTTCTCTTTTATTTCTTTAAATATTTTTAGAAGTTATTTTTGCATTTTTGATTTGATCATTTCAATAGCTGAAATCTTTATGGTGATAATTTACTGATTTTATTTCTGCTAGCTTTCATTGATGTCATCTTGTCATCTTCCATATTTTGGAAACTTTCTCTTTATACTTGAAATTTTTTAAAAAAATTTTATTTATTCATTTGAGAGAGAGAGAATGAGAGAGAGAGAGAGAGAGAGAGAGAGCATAAGAGGGGGGAGGGTCAGAGGAAGAAGCAGACCCCCTGCCCAGCAGGGAGCCAGATACAGGACTCCATCCTGGGACTCCAGGATCATGACATGAGTGAGGCAGCCACTTGGCCAATGGAGCCACCCAGGCACCCTGTTTCTGACTAATCTTAATGTCTAAGAGTACTAACAGTCTGATCTTAGGATCTATTCCTACATTTGTTTTTTATCTGTGTGATTCCCACAGTACTGTAGTCCCTGTGTCACCTTAAGTTACGGTTTTTGTTTGGGAACACTAAACTAATTTGAAGGCAGGTCTATGGTTATGAATTCTCTCTGGCTGTTATTATCTAAATATATAAGGCTAAAGCAGACACATTTATATTCCCTTTGGTAGCTAGTTAAATTCTAGCTTATCCTTCTACCAAAAGAGCAGGCTTTGAGGGCCCTCGCTCTCAGTAAAGGGATTTAGGAGCCTGGTATCCTACCTCGCATGGGCCCAAAGCCCCATCTTCTGTCCCTGACATGAACATTAGAACTCAGGTCCTAGATTTCCTGTATTTAGAAATATATAGAGTAGTCACGGCTCTGGAGCACTTTTAACTCTGTGGTTTGGCTTCTTTTTGGGTTAGGGAGGGGGATATTGAGATGGTCTTTCACTTTTGTATGAACTTAGTTATAATTTAGAGTAAAATTTGTCAATTATTTTTGGCATCTATGAGCATTTTATTGATTTTTTTTCCCCCAGAATGTCTATGTCACTATATTTTTGTAAGTGGAAGTCTCTCTTTGTTTTTGTTAAATATCTTTTGCTATGTAGTCAGTATTTTCTTTGCTGTTATACTTGTGCATTTATCTGTTTTTTCCTTTATTATATTTGGAATGTTTATAGGCTATTCTTATTCTTTAATAATGTAATCAAACTTAAATATTATCACTGGATTCCCTCTTATGAAATTTAATAAAATCATGTTTGTACTTTTTTATCTCTTGCCTATCTTTCTCCACATCTGAATTTTGTCATGCTATTTTTTCATTGTCAGGGTTATAACCTTTTTATTATATTTAGCTGCTATAATTCTCATAGTTTATCTTTCTTAGTTTTCGATTTAAATATATTTAGTTTTCATTGTCAGTTCCTTACAACATAACTCTCCAGTATCTGAATTCATTGCTTCTTTATTTGATCTTTTGATTAATTAGGTTTTTCTCATTGAGGGGACTTCTTTTTCTAAAAAAGAATTCATGACTACTGTAATTCCTAAACTTCTGCTTATTTGAAAACATCTACTGCCTTTATAAGTAAATGACAAATTAGGTGTTCAAGGTAGGTATTATAGTTGCTTTTTCTGAGACTCTGTAAATACTGATTTACTCTTCCCTATCTGTAAAATAAAATCTCTGCATAAATTTTAAGGCAGACTAATTTTTGCTCATTATTGGTGACTGGTTTTTATTTCCTAGATATTCATAAGATATATTTTTCCCCTAAATCAGATAATCTTCATCAGGTTATCTAGACATTGCTCATTCTTCAAGATTCTTTTATTGATATATAATTGACATATAACATTATATTAGTTTCAGGTGTACATCATGATTCAACATTTGTATACATTGTGAAGTAATTATCATAATAAGTCTAATTACCTCCCATCAGACCTTACACAAAGTTACAAAAAACTTTTTTCTTGTGATGAGAAATTTCAAGATCTACCCTCTTAGCTGCTTTGAAATATGCAATACAATATTATTGACTATAGTCTCATGGTGTATATAAATAAGTCATCTCCATGACTTATTTATTTTATAACTGGTAATTTGTACCTCTCAATCTCCTTTACCCATTTCATTCAATCCTACAATCCCTCTCTCCTCTGGCAACTAATATTCTATTCTCTGTATCTCTGGGTTTTGTTTGTTTTGTTTTTTAGATTTAACACACGGGTAAAATTATACAGTATTTTTCTTTGACTTATTTCACTTAGCATCATACATTGTAGATCCATCCATGCTGTCACAAGTGGCAATATTTCATTCTATTTTATGGCTGAGTATTATTTCATTATATATATGCATATATACACATACACACACCGTATCTTCTTTGTATATTCATCCATTAATAAGCATTTAGGTTGTTTCAATATCTTACCTATTGTGAATAATGCCACAGTGAACATAGGAGTGCATCATTCAATTAGATTTAATGTTTTTGTTACCAGTCGTGAATTTGCTGGATCATACAGCATTTCTATTTTTAAAGTTTTGAGGAATCTCCATAATGTTTTCCACAGAAGATGCACCAAGTTACATTTTAAACAACAGTGTAGGAGGATTCCCTTTTCTTCACATCTTTACCAACACTTGCTATTTCTTGTATTTTAGTAGTAGTCATTGTGACTGGTGTGAGGTGGTGTTATCTCATTGTGGTTCTGATTTGCTTTTCCCTGATGATGTGTGATGTTGAGCATCTTTTCATGTGCTGATTGCAATATGTATGTCTTTTTTTCTTTGAAAAATATCTGTTCAGGGCCTCTGCCCATTTTAAAAATCAGATTATTTGTTTTAATAATAATAATCATCTCCCATTCAGCAAGTTGTCTTTATTTTATTGGTTTACTTTGCTGTATAGAAGCTTTTTAGTTTGATGTCGTCCTATTGTTTATTTTTTCTTCTGTTACCATTGTCTGTGGAGTCAGATCTAAAAATATGTTACTGAGAATGATGTTAAGGAGCTTACCACTTATTTTTTCTAGTTTTCTGGTTTCTGGGCTTGCATTCAGGTCTTTAATCCATTTTGAATTAATTTTGGGGTATAGTGTAAGATAGTGGTCCAGTTTCATTTTGCTGCCTGTGGCAGTTGAGTGTTCCCAGCACCATTTATTAAAGAGACTTTCTTTTCTGCATTGTGTATTCTTGCCTCCTCAGTCATAGATAATTGACCATATAAGTGTGGGTTTATTTCTGGGCTCTCTATTCTATTCCATTGATTTGTAAGTTTGTTTTTAATGCCCAAACCATACTATTTTGATTACTATAACTTTGTAATATAGTCTGAGATCCAGGAGCATGTTTCCTCCAGCTTTGTTCTTTTCTCAAGTTTGCTTTGGCTATTTGGGATCTTGTATGGGTCCATACAAATTTTAGGATTATTTTGTTCTATTTCTGTGAAAAATGACATCTGAATTTTGATAGGGATACATTGAGTGTGTAAGTTGCTTTGAGTATTGGACTTTTTTTTTTGAGTATTGTTCATTCTAACAGTATTGATTTTCCTAATCCTTGAGCATAGAATATTTTTCCATTTATTTGTGTTTTCTTCAATTTCATTCATCACTCATAGTTTTCAGTGTACAGGTTTTTCACTTCCTTGGTTAAATTTTTTCTTAGGTATTTTTTTTTCTTTTTGATATTCTAATAAATGTGATTGTTTTCATAATTTCTTTCTGATAGTTTGTTGTTAGTATATAAAAATGCAATAGATTTTTATATATTGACTTTCTATCATGAAGTTTTACTGAATTTGTTTATTACTTAAAATGTTTTTATGGTGGGGTATTTTGTTTTTTTAAAATGTAAAATCATATCACCTGCAAATAGTTTTATTTCTTCCTTTATAATTTGGATTCTTTTTGTTTATTTTTTTCAATTGCTCTGGCTAGGACTTCTAATACTATGCTAAATGAAAGTGGTGAGAGTTATCATCCTTTTCTTCTTGATCTTAAAGAAGTTTCCAGCTTTTCACCATGAAGATGCTGATAGCTGTGGGTTTATCATATATTGCCTTTATTTTGTTGAGGTATATTTTGTTTATACCTACTTTTTTGAGAGCTTGCATTGTAAGTGGATGTTGGATTTTGTCAAATGATTTTCAACATATATTGAGATGATCATATGATTTTTATCCTTCATTTTGTCAATGTGGTATATGACATTGATTGGTTTGCAGATGTTGAAAACATTTTTGCATCCCTGGAGTAGATCCCACTTGATCATGGTGATGGATTCTTTTTTTTTTTTAAAGATTTTATTTATTTATTCAACAGAGAGAGATCACAAGTAGGCAGAGAGGCAGGCAGAGAGAGGAGGAAGCAGGCTCCCCACTGAGCAGGGAGCCCCCATGCGGGGCTCAATCCCAGGACCCTGAGATCATGACCTGGGCCGAAGGCAGAGGCTTTAACCCACTGAGCCACCCAGGTGTCCCTGTGGTGATGGATTCTTTTAATATTGTTGAATTTCATTTGCTAATATTTTGTTGAGGATTTTTGTATCCCTGTTCTTCAGGGATATTAGCTTATAATTTTTTTTTAATTTTTATTTTTTGTAATGGCCTTGTCTGGTTTTGGTACCAGGGTAAGTCCAGTTATGTAAAAAGAGTCTGAGAACATTTCCACCTTTTAAATATTTTGGAAGCATTTGAGTATAGGTATTAAATGTTCTTTGAATGTTTGGTAGATAGAATTCACCAGCGTGAAGCCATCTCATCTTGGACTTTTGTTTGTTGGGAGGTTTCTGATTACTGATTCAATCTCCTTACTAGTAGTCAGGCTATAAAGACTTTCTATTTCTTTATGATTACGTTTTGGAAGATTGTATGTTTACAGGAATTTATCCATTTTCTGGGGTGTCTACTTTGTTGCCGTATAATTCTTCATAATAGTCTCTTAAGAGCCTTTATATTTCTTCAGTATCAGTTATAACTCTCTATAGATCTGATTTTATGTGAGCCTTCTCTCATTTTTTTCTTCCTGATTCAAGCCAGGGATTCATCAATTTTGTTTATATTTTCAAAGAACCATCTCTTAATTTCATTGATCTTTACTTTTGTCTTTTTCATTTATTTTTGCTTTGATCTTTAGTATTTCCTTCCTTCTGCTAACTTTGGGCTTCGTTTGTTCTTTTTCTTAGTGCCTTTTAGGTATAAAGTTAGATTGTTCTTTGAGATTTTTCTTGATTCTTGAGGTTAACTTGTGTTGATATAATCTTCCTTAGAACTGCTTTTGTTACATCTCATAGATTTTGGTATGTTGTATTTCCATTTTCATTTGTCTCAAAGTATTTTATGATTTCTCACTTGATTTCTTTGTTGACTTTGCTTGCTTAGTAGCATATTGCTGATTTCCCCTTATTTGTAATTTTTCCATTTTTTTCTTGTGATTGATTTCTGTTTTCTTACCATTATGTTCAAATAGAAACCTGACATGATTTCAGTCGTCTTAAATTATTTTAAGACTTGTTTGTGTTGTAACATATAATTTATCATGGAGAACATTCCATGTGTACTTGAGAAGAACATGTATGCTGCTGCTTTTGAATCGATTGTTTTCTATCTATGGTCTAGTGTGTCATTTAATAACAGTGTTTTCATATAGAAAATCTGTTTTCATATAGATAAGGTATCCATTGGGTACATAGGATATTAAAGTCCCTATTATTCTCCCTTTAGGTTTATTAACATTTCCTTTGCATATTTATATATTTCTCTTTTGGGTACACATGTATTTACAAATGTTATATATCTTCTTGGTAGATTGACCCCTTTATCATTATTCAGTGCTTGTCTTTGTTTTTTGTTAGTCTTTGTTTTAAAGTATATGTTGTTTGATATAAGTGTAGCTACCCCAGCTTTCTTTGGGTTTCCATTTGCATGAAGCCTCTTTTTCCATCCCCCTCACTTTTAGTCCATGTGTGTCCTTACATCTGAAGTAAGGTTTGTTTTTTTTTTTTTTAAGATTTTATTTATTTATTTGACAGAGATACAGTGAAAGAGGGAACACTAGCAGGGGGAGTGGGCGAGGGAGAAGCAGGCCCTCCCTCAGAGCAGGGAGCCCGATGCAGGGGCTTGATCCTAGGATCCTGGGATCATGACCTGAGCCAAAGGCAGAGGCTTAACGACTGAGCGACCCAGGTGCCCCTGAAGTGAGTTTTTTGTAGGCAGCATACAGATGGATCTTTTTTCCCCTATTCATTTAGCTACTATGTTTTCTGATTAGAGTATTTAGTCTATTTACATTTAAAATAATTATTGATAGGTATGTACTTATTGCCATTTTGTTAATTGTTTTCTGTGTGTTTTATAATTTTTCTCTGTCCTTTTTCATCTCTTGCTTTCTTCCTTGTTTGACGACTTTCTATAGTGTAATACTTAAATTCCTTATTCATTATCTTTTGTGTATTTACTATAGGTTTTGTTTATGGCTACCATGAAGCTCAAATATAGAAGTGTATACATACAAATAGTCTATTGTAAATTGATAACAACTTAAGTTTTTTTTTTAAAGATTTTATTTATTCATTTGACACAGAGAGAGAGATTACAAGTAGGCAGAGAGGCAGGCAGAGAGGAGAGAGGAGGAAGCAGGCTCCCCGCCGAGCAGAGAGCCCGATGTGGGCCTTGATCCCAGGACCCTGGGATCATGACCTGAGCCGAAGGCAGCGGTTTTAACCCACTGAGCCACCCAGGTGCCCAACAAGTTAAGTTTTAATATATTCTTAAACTGAATTTTTAGCAACCCCCAAGTTTTATGTTTTTGATGTCACATTATTTATCTTTTTATTTTGTATACCCTTTAACAAATTACTATAGTTATAGTTATTGTGACTACTTTTATTTCTTAACCTCCCTACTAGGTTTGTTAGTAATTACTGCTCTACTTTTATTGTATGTTTACCAATGAGATTTTTGATTTTGTATATTTACTTTACTAATTAGTACCTTTTCTTTTCATCTTGAAGAGGGCACTTTAATATTTCTTGTAAGATTGGTTTAGTGGTGAAGAACTTATTTAGTTTTTTGCTTGTCTCAAAAGCTCTTCATTTCTCATTCAGTTCTGAATGATAATTTTATCAGGTAGAGTATTCTTGACTGGAACTTTTTTCCATTCAGTGCCTTAAATATATCATGCCACTTCCTTCTTACCTGTAAAGTTACTGCTGAGAAATCTACTGATGGTCTTACGTGGGTTCCCTTTTTGTAATAAGCTGTTTTTCTCTTGCTTAAGATTTTCTCTTTGGGCGCCTGGGTGGCTCAGTGGGTTAAAGCCTCTGCTTTCGGCTCAGGTCATGATCTCAGGGTCCTGGGATCGAGGCCCGCATTGGGCTCTCTGCTCAGCAGGGAGCCTGCTTCCTCCTCTCTCTCTGCCTGCCTCTCTGCCTACTTGTGATCTCTCTCTGTCAAATAAATAAATAAATAAATAAATAAATAAATAAATAAATAAATAAATAAATAAAAAAGATTTTCTCTTTAACTTTTGACATTGTAATTATACAGCTGACCCTTGAACAACATGGTTTTGTACTGTGTATGTCCACTTACATGCAGATTTTTTTGATAAGTACAGTACAGTACTATAAATGTATTTTTCCATACTCATGATTTCCTTAACATTTCTTTCTTCTAGCTTACTTTATTAAAAGACTACAATATATAATATGTGTAACATATGAGATATGTGTTAATTGACTTGTTATGTTATCAGTAAGGCTTCTGGTCAACAGTAAGCTATTAGGAATTAAATTACATATGGATTTTTGACTGCATGGGGTTTTGGGATTCCTAACCCTTGTGCTGTTCAGGGGTCCAATGTAATTTGTTTTGGTGTTGGTCTCCTTGGGTTCATCTTGTTTGAATATCTGGGTTTCCTAGATCTGATGTCTATTTTCTTCCCCAGGTTAGGAAGTTTTCAGCCATTATTTTTTCATGTAAGTTTTCTGAAACTTCCTCTGTCCCTTCTCCTTCTGGGACCCCTGTAATGCACATATTAACATGCTCGATGGTGTTCCATAGGTTCCTTAAGTTATCTTCACTTTTCTTTTCTTTTCTTTTCTTTTCTTTTCTCTTTCTTCCTTCCTTCCTTCCTTCCTTCCTTCCTTCCTTCCTTCTTTTGTTTACTTTACTCTTCTCTTCTCTTCTTTTATTTTCTTTCTTTTTTTTTCCTGCTCTGTTTGGGTGAGTTCCACTTCTTTATTTTCCAGTCCACTGACTGGGTTTTTCTTCTTCATCTAGTCTGCTATTGAACACTGCTGGTGTATTTTTCAGTTCAGTTTTTGTATTCTTCCACTTCCGTTTGGTGCCTTATTATATTTTCTGTCTCTGTGTTGAGGTTCTCACTGTGTTCATCCATGTCTTTTTCATAGTTCAGTGAGTAACTATATAAACATTACCTAGAACTCATTATCAGATAAATTACTTATCTTTGTTTCATTAAGGTTTTCTTTTTCCCTATGGTTTTACTTGTTCTTTCATTTGTACCATACTCCTCTGTTTCCTCACATTACTTGTCTCTGAATGTATGCCTCTGCTTATGTATGAGGTGAAGTACCTGTCTCTCCCAGTCTTGAAGGAGTGGGCTTATGAAGGAAATGAACCTTACTTAATTAAAAAATAATTATTGGTTGTCTCTCACACTGTCTCTTTGATTGTTTCAGACCCATGGGTCTCAGAAACATAATGCCCCCTGACCACCAAATCTAGGCACTCAAAGGGCATTCCCCATGAGAGCTCTACATACTCACTAATCTGGCATTGGTTGTTGAAGAAGCTCAGAGGGGTGAGGTGCCAACAGGTCTGGTGGTGGTCATGGAAGCACACAGATTGGTGTGACACTTACCCACCTGGTTAGATGGCAGCCATCTGAGCTGCATGGAGGGGCAGTATGTTTTCTCACTGGTGCTTGCAAGTTAGAATGCAAAAATGCATCCATCTGTGCTGGCACCAACCATGTAGAGGGAGAGAGCACTTTGGCCAGTACAGCAAGGTAGAAGAAAAATGCTAAAGATGACACATGCCAGCAATTCTTCCTTGGAGAGTCGCTTTAGGTTTTTGCCCTCCAGCAGAAGCCTTAATGTTGGCAAATGAATCTCCTTCATGTGTGATCTAGTGGCTTTTCAATCTGATGTTTTTATACCAGGTTCCAGAGAAAATGATTCTATACATGTAAGTATGGACTCTCCATTCCCTAGAATTGTATGTTTCTCCTTCATAAGCCTCATTGGGCTTACATCTTTCGTAAGCCTGATGATTCACAGACCTGTACCCCTTGGGCAAAGAATAAAAATAAAATTAAAAAAAAAAATAAGCCTCATTGGTTTTCTTTGTGACTTTTTTTTTGACTGATTGATTTATTTTTTTTTAATTCTCCCACCCCCATTCTTTATTTTTATTTATTTAAATTCAATTAACCAACATGTAGTACATCATTAGTTTCAGATGTAGAATTCAATAATTCATCAATTGGGTGTAACACCTGGAGCTCATCACATTGCGAGCCCTCCTTAATGCCCATAACCCAATTACCCTATCCCCCACCCACCTCCCCTCCAGCAACCCTCAGTTTCTTTCCTATAGTTAAGAGTCTCTCATGGTTTTTCTCCTCCTCTGATGACTTCCCATTCAGTTTTCCCCTCTTCCCCTATGATCCTCTGTGCTGTTTCTTATATTCCACATATGAATGAAACCATATAATAACTGTCTTCCTCTGATTGATTTATTTTATTCAGCATAATACCCTCCATTTCCATCCACATCGATGTATATGGTTATTCATTCTTTCTGATAGCTGAGTAATATTCCACTGTATGTATATACCGCATCTTCATTATCCATTCAACTGTTGATGGACATCTTGGCTCTTTCCATAGTTTGGCTATTATGGCCATTGCTGCTATAAATATTGGGGTGCAGGTGCCCCTTCAGATCATTACATTTGTATGTTTGGGGTAAATACCTAACAGTGCAGTTGCTGCATAGTAAGGTAGCTCTATTTTTAACTTCTTGTGGAACCTCTACACTGTTTTCCAGAGTGGCTGTACAAGCTTGCACTTCCACCAGCAGTGTAAGAGGGTTCCCTTTTCTCCACATCCTCGCCAACATCTGTCATTTCCTGAGTGGTTAATTTTAGCCATTCTGAGTGGTGTGAGGTGGTATCTCATAGTTTTTATTTGTATTTCCATGATGCCAAGTGATGTGAACATTTTTTCATGTGTCTGTTGGCCATTTGTATGTCTTCTGCCCATTTTTTGGCTGGATTATTTGTTTTCTGGGTGTTGAGCTTGATAAATTCTTTATAGATCTTGGATACTAGCCCTTTAACTGCTATGTTATTTGCAAATATCTTCTCCTTTTCCATAGATTGCCTTTTAGTTTTGTTGACTGTTTCTTTGTTGTGCAGAAGATTTTTATTTTGATGGAAGTCCCCGTAGTTCATTTTTGCCTTTGTTTCCCTTGCCTCGGTGATGTGTCTAGCAAGAAGTTGCTGTGGCTGAGGTCAAAGAAGTTGCTACCTGTGTTCTCCTCTAGGATTTTGATGGATTCTTGTTTCACATTTAGGTCTTTCATTCATTTTGAGTCTATTTTTGTGTGTGGTATAAGGAAAATGTCCAGTTTCATTCTTCTGCATGTGGCTGTTCAATTTTTCCAACACCATTTGTTGAAGAGACTGTCCTTTTTCCATTGGATAGTCTTTCCTGCTTTGTCGAAAATTAGTTGACCATAGAGTTGAGGATACACTTCTGGGTTCTTTATTCTGTTCCAATTGATCTGTGTGTCTGTTTTTATGCCAGTACCATACTGTCTTGATGATTACAGATTTGTAATAGAGCTTGAAGTCCAGAATTGTGATGTCACCAGGTTTGGTTTTCTTTTTCAAAATTCCTCTGGCTATTCGGGGTCTTTTCTGCTGCCATACAAACTTTAGGATTATTTGTTCCAACTCTGTGAAAAATGTCCACAATATTTTGATAGGGAGTGTGTTGAATGTGTAGATTGCTCTAGGTAGCATAGACATTTTAACAATGTTCTTCCAATCCATAAACATGGGATGTTTTTTCATTTCTTTTTGTCTTCCTCAGTTTCTTTTCTAAGAGTTCTGTAGTTTTTGGAGTACAGATTCTTTGCCTTTTTGGTTAGGTTTATTCCTAGTTATCTTATGATTTTGGGTGCAATCATAAATGGGATTGAATCCTTAATTTCTCTTTCTTCTGTCTCATTGTTGGTGTATAGAAATACAACTAATTTCTGTGCATTGATTTTATATACTGCCACTTTACTGAATTCCTGTATGAGTTCTAGCAATTTTGGGGTGGAGTCTTATGGGTTTTCCACATAGAGTGTCATGTCATCTGCAAAGAGTGAGAGTTTGACTTCTTTGCCAAACTGGATGCCTTTTATTTCTTTTTGTTGTCTGATTGCTGAGGCTAGGACTTCTAGTACTATGTTGAGCAGCAGTGGCAATAGTGGACATCCCTATCATGTTCCTGACCTTAAGGGAAAAGCTGTCAGTTTTTCCCCATTGAAAATGATATTCGCTGTAGGTTTTTCACAGATGGCTTTTATGATATTGAGCTGTGTATCCTCTATCCCTATGCTGTGGAGAGTTTTAATGAAGAAAAGATGCTGTATTTTGTCAAATGTTTTTTCTGCGTCAATTGAGAGGATCATATGGTTCTTGTCTTTTTTTTCTTTTATTAATGTGATGTATCACATTTATTGATTTGTGAATGGTGAACCACCCTTGCAGCCCAGGAATAAATCCCACTTGGTCATGGTTACTAATCCTTTTAATGTACTGTTGGATCCTATTGGCTAGTAGTTTGGTGAGAATTTTTGCATTCATGTTCATCAGGGATATTGGTCTGACATTCTCCTTTTTGATGTGTTATTTGGTTTTGAGATCAAGGTAATGCTGGCCTCACAGAATGAGTTTGGAAGTTTTCCTTCCATTTCTATTTTTTTGAAACAGATTCAGAAGAATAGGTATTAGTTCTTCTTTTTTTTAAAACATACATTCATTCCTTTTCTTTGGCTAAATGGTAATATATATGTAATAAAGTTTTAAACTTTTTTAAAAAAGATTTTATTTATTTATTTGACAGAGATACAAGTAGGCAGAGAGGCAGGCAGAGAGAGAGGAGGAAGCAGTCTCCCAGCTGAGCAGAGATCCCGATGTGGGACTCGATCCCAGGACCCTGAGATCATGACCTGAGCTGAAGGCAGAGGCTTTAACCCACTGAGCCACCCAGGCGCCCCAGTTTTAAACTTTTTTAATGAATCACATATACTTTCCACCATATGACTGAACCAGAACAATGAAATTTGAATAATTATTTTTAAGATATTAATGTTAAATTTAAACTGTTTTGTTAGTGAAAAAAAGAGGCTTACCCATCCAAAGTATTTTGCCAAAAATCATAGTAAAATTATAATAACTTTTGCTCTAACTATGCTATCTCACTGCTACTTCTACCACTGGTACAACTTTTGTTGCTACTTTGTTCACTATTAATATGAATACAGCTTATTCAATATTATTTTCTCTTTGTTAAATCCTTTCCTACTCATTTTATTCTTAAAATAACCCTATTGTGCTGATACTGAATCCTTTTATTTTTATTTTATTTTATTTTAAAGATTTTGTTTATTTGACAGAGAGACAACAAGCAGGGGAGCAGCAGAGGTAGAGGGAGGACCAGACTCCCTCCCAAGCAGGGAACCTGACATGGAGCTTGATCCCAGGACCCCGGGATCATGACCTGAACTGAAGGGAGACACTTAACCGACTGAGCCACTCAGGCGCCCTGGCTTCTCCTTTTAATAGATGATGAAATTAAGGATTTTCTTTTTTTTTTTTTTTAAGATTTTATTTATTTATTTGACAGAGAGATAGAAAGCACAAGTAAGGAGAGTGGCAGGCAGGGGGAGAGGGAGAAGCAGGCTCTCTGCTGAACAGGGAGCCTGATGTGGGGCTCGATCCCAGGACCCTGGAATCATGGCCTAAGCCAAAGGCAGCCGCTTAACCAAATGAGCCACCCAGGTGCCCTGAAATTAAGGATTTTCTTAGAACGTTTAAGTAAATTACCAATTCTGCCCAGTCAGTAGAGAACCAGGATTAAAAACCAGATTTGTATTTTTCTAACGAATAGAATATATTAGATAGAAAGTATACAATAAATATGCACAGTGTATTAGTTTTTCTTTAAATGGTTGGTAGAATTCCCCTGGGAAGGTGTCTGGTCCTGGACTCTTTGTTGGGAGGTTTTTCATTATTGCTTCAGTTTCCTTGCTGGTTATGGGTCTGTTCAGGTTTTCTATTTCTTCCTGTTTCAGTTTTGGTAGTTTATATGTCTCTAAGAATGCATCCATGCATCTAATTTGTTGGTATATAGTTGCTCATAATGTGTTCTTAAGATGGGATTTCCTTGGTGTTGGTCGTGATCGCTTCTTTTTTATTCATGATTTTATTAATTTGGATCCTTTCTCTCTTTAAAAAAATTTTTTTTTTTATTTTTTGATAGGTCTGGCTAGGGGTTTATCAGTCTTTTTAATTCTTTCAAAGAATCAGCTTCTAGTTTCATTGACTAGTTCTACCTTTCTTTTGGTTTTTATTTCATTGATTTCTGCTCTAATCTTTATTATTTCTCATCTCCTGCTTGGTTTAGGGTTTATTTGGTGTTCTTTCCCCAGCTCCTTTAGATATAAGGTTAGCCTGTGTATTTGAGACTATTCTAGTTTCTTGAGAAAGTCTTCTATTGCTATGTACTTTCCTCCTAGGTCCACCTTTGCTGCATCCCAAAGGTTTTGAACAGTTGTGTTCTCATTTTAATTTGTTTCCATGAATTTTTAAAATTCCTCTTTAATTACCTTGTTAACCCATTCATTCTTTAGTAGGACGCTCTTTAACCTACAAGTATTTGAGTTGCTTTCAAATTTTCTCTTTTGATTGAGTTCCAGTTTCAAAGCATTGTGGTCTGAAAATATGCAGGGAATAATCCCAATCTTTGGTACAGGTTGAGACCTGTTTGTGACTCAGGATGTAATGTATTCTGGAGAATATTCCATGTGCACCAGTGAAGAATGTGTATTTTGTTGCTTTAAGATGGAATGTTCTATAAATCTGTGCAGTCCATCTGGTCTAGTGTGTCATTCACAGCCCTTATTTCCTTGTTGATATTTTGCTTAGATAATCTGTCTGTTGCTGTGAGTGGGGTGTTAAAAGTTCCCTACTATTATTGTATTATTATCAATGTGTTTCTTTAATTTTATTATTAACTGGTTTATATAATTGGCTGCTCCCACGTTAGAAACATGAACTTATAATTGTTATGTCTTCTTGTTGGATAGACCCTTTAAGAGGTACACTCTTAAATCTTCAGATTTATCTTCATTCCTTGCTACAGTCTTTGGTTTAAAATCTAATTCGTCTGATATAAGGATTGCTACCCCAGCTTTCTTTTGATGTCCATTAGTATGATAAGTGATTCTCCACCATCACATTTTGTGTGGAGGTTTTTTTGGGTCTAAAATGAGTCTCTTGTAGACAGCATATCGATGGTTCTTGCTTTTTTTATCCAATCTGATATCCTGTGTCTTTTGATTGGAGCAGTTAGCTCATTCACATTTGGGGTAGCTATTGAAAGATATGAATTTAGTGTCATTGTATTACTGTTTCTATCTATTGTTTCTCTTCCTTTTTGGTCTATGTTACTTTTGGGCTCTCTCTTCGCTTATAGTCTCCCCTTTAATATTTCTTGCAGACTGGTTTAGTGATCACAAATTCTTTTAGTTTCAGTTTTTCCTAAATCACTTATTCTCCCTTCTGCCTCATTTATCCTAGCAGTAAGAGCCTCCATTGTTCATTGCATCTCAGTAATACCCTGTTTGATTTCAACTTGTTTAGATCATAGTTCTTTTATTTCTCCAGAAGGGGATTCTCTAGTGTCTTCTATGCTTTTTTCAGGCCCAGCTAGTGTCTTTATAATCATTGTTCCAAATTCTAGCTTCAACATTTTACAAATATCCATATTTATTTGAGAGAGAGCGAAAGAGAAAGAGAGTCAGCAAATGAGTAGGGGGAGAGGCAGAGGGAGAGGGAGAGAAAATCCTTAAGCAGACTTCCCACTGAGCAAGGATCCTGATGCAGAGCTCGATCCCAAGACCCTAAGATCATGATCTGAACAGAAATCAAGAGTTGGCTGCCACTGAACTTACTGAGCCATCCAGGTGCCTCACCCCATTGGTTTTCAAAACCATCTATTTTGCAGACTCATCTCTCCACTGCTGTTCCCAAGGGTTGAAGAGCCTAATGTGGTGTACAGACCTTTCATTCCTCTGGGAAAAGCTTTGCATTTATGAGATTTTTCCTGATGCCTGACTGTGGGTCACCACTCCCAGGATTAGATTGTTGGTGAGAGTGCTCTCTGCTTCTACTGCTCACCTCAATGTGGCTGTTTAATGCGTGTGTTTGTGTGTGTGTGTGTGTGTGTGTGTGTGTGTGTGTTGTGTGTGTAGGTTTCAGCTGGTTTGCAGGGGGTTTTTTTCCCCCAGAGGGAATTGTTGCGTATATATAGCTGTAGATTTGTTGTATCTGTGGGAGGAAGTGAGTTCAGGATACTCCTATACTGCCATCTTGAACTGCCTCCCCTTACATAATTTTAAGTGAAATTTAGAATTTCTTTCTAATTAGCATATTTGGTTTTTTTAGACTTTTTTTCTTTTAAAATATTTAAAGTTTTGATTCCATTTGCTGAGATTTCTTCTTTCAAAACACCAATTATGGCTCTTTTTGAGTTGCCCTTATTTGTCATGTTCTTCACATTTTCTTTTATATCTGTGTTCTTTTCTATTTCATTTTGTGTGCGTGTCTCTAACTTTATGGCTTACCCTATTTTTAGCAGCATTCAATCTATTTATTTCAACTCTCATAAGCCCTTCATTTCTGTATGGTTTTATTGTCATCATCTATTTCTTTCCTGAGTTTTGCCAGGTAACTTTGTGTCTCATTTGGTTGTTTTCCTCATATATTCTTTAATCACTTGACTCACTTAATTTGTTATATTTTTAAGCATTCTAAATTATTTTTCTGAAGATTTCTTATTCTCTCATTGTTTATGCTTCATACATTTTTATATATTATACTTTTCTCAACCCATTTTGCTAATGTAGGACTTGGGCAGAGGTGCAATGATGGAATCTTTGGAGTTTGCATGGGATTAGATGATCACCTAGTAGAATAGAAAGAGGATTTGAATAGTGACTTGTTTTCTGATTACCTTTTAACCCATTTCCACTTTAGCAGTCAGACACTCCACTAAAAAATTGTTAATATGACCTTTCTGAACCTAACTTAACTTTTAAAGGAACCTGTAGCTTATTCAAGATTTAGCAGTTTCCATGGTCTTTCCTAAATTTGGTTCAAATTTCACTATTATGTATTCTTTATAATTTGTGATTTGGAGTTAAAGATGTTTCTTGGTTGTATTAAATACAAAGGTTATTTTTCTATTTCATTTTATTTAACATACTATGACTCAGGCATATATGTAAAGCCACTTCGCCATCTTTAGGTTTATAATACAATTATTAAGTTTTACTTTTTAAACTCCTTTCTACTTATCAAACCATATTCATTAGCTTTCTATTGGCAATGTAAAAAAAATACCGCAAGCATAACAACTTAAAAACAACACAAATTTATTATCTCATAGTTCTTTAGGCCAGATGCATGGGTAGGTTTGACTGGGTTCTCTGTTTGAGTTTTATAGGATCAACCTCAAGGTGTCAGCTAGTTTGGCTCTTAACTGGAGCTCTGGGGCAGAATCTCTTTCTGAGTGCATGTAAGCTATTGGCAGAAGTCAGGTCCTTGTGGGTATAGGACTGAGGCTCCTGTATCTTTGTGGGCTGTCAGTTGGGAGCCTTTCTCATCTCCTTAGGCTTAAGGTTGCTTACATTTCTCATGACATTTTCACTGTATCTTCAAACCAGCAATGGTATATTGAGTCTTTCTCATGCTTTAAACGTCTCTGACTTCCTTTTCTGCTGTATTTTTTCTGCTTCCAGCCAAGAAAGTTCCCTGTTTTATTGGGTCATGTGACTACATTGGGGCCACATAGGTAATCCAGGATAATCTGCATTAAGGTTGTTAGCCTGAATTAAATCTGTGATGTCTCTTCTTCCATGTAGCAAAATATATTTACAGGTTACAGAGACTGGAATACAGACATCTTTGGGGGTTGTTATTCAGCCTACCATATACACTAAAAGGAGTGGTCATATTGTCTAATATATTCCAACCCTAAACCTTTATTACTTACCAGATCCAAGGTTTTAGTTTTCTGGACACATTACATTTAGAGTGGTCTCTTTGTCTTTTAGATTCTTTTAAAAATAGATTATTTCATTTTCTTGCTTAAAATACTGTAATCGGTTACTATTGCACTTAGAATAATATTTAAATTCTTCCCATGGCTCATGAGCTGGTCTTAATTACCCCTTTCTAATCTCAACCCATTATGGTCTCCCCATGATCATCTGTGTTCAGCAACATTGCTCACCCTTTTTTTTCCCAAATAGTCTAAACTTAGTCCTGCTTCAGATCCTTTGGACTTGCTCTTACATCTGCATCAGACCTTCTTGCCATAATTTTGCTATGCCTCACTCTGTCTTGTCCTCTAGGCTCAAATCAAATATTATCTCCTCAACGATGCCTTCTCTGGTCATTGTATGAGTTGTTGTCTGTCCATCATTCTCTTCGGTAATTATCAATTTAAGTGTTTTATGGTGCTTATCTTTGTATTTCTTCATATGTAGATGATAGAAAATGACTGAAAGATTGTCCTTCATTGCCATGGCTGGCCTCCTCAGTAAATGGAAATACAGAAGTGAATCTGGTAGGTTTATTGTCACATGCCACCAAATGGCTTTAGAAAGGATTAGGTTCCTGAATAATTTCCTTTGTGATGTTGGAGAGTTGTTCTCACTGAACTACAAGAGTAAAAACGTCACTCAATACAGTCAGTGATGCATTTCAGGTTTTAGTAATGGTTGGTGATGAGAAAGTTGTTTCATCTCTCTCTTGACATTCCATTTCTTCTCATGTAAAAGAAGGAATCTGGATGACTTAATCTCCATTCATTTTCTACTTGAAAGGTTAAGGATTTTGAATTCTGATGTCAGTTTGATATTAAGAAGTCCTAAAACTTCCTGTACTGTCTAAACCAGTGGTTTTCAAAGTGTGGTGAGCAGATCTCTGAAGGTCTCCAAGTCCTTTCAGAGGGTTTACAAAGTCGAAAGTACTTTTAAAAATATTAATATTTATTTATGTTTTTCTTTATATTGACATTTATATTGATGGTACAAAAATGAAAACTACAAGTACATAGCACAGATCAAGGCAGTGGCACCAAAACGTGCAAATAGTAATTGCATTCTTCAGGACATTAAGAAAAATGTATCCACATTTAAAAAGTCTTTTCATCTAAGAATGTCCTATAGGGAAGCAGTAAAAATTGTTAAATTTGTAAAATCTTGACACTTGAGTGTCCTTGTTTTTAATATTCTATGTCACAAAATGGGAAACAGGTATAAAACCCTTCTGCTGTATGCCAAAATACCAAAGTATGGTGGTTGTTTAGAGGAAAAGAACTTGTGTGATTGAGTTGCAAGCTGAACCAGCCACTGTTTCATAGAATACCATTTTCTACATGAAAGAATGACAGACAAACTAGGGTTATTCAGACTTGATTATTTGGTAGACATTGTCTAAAAATTTGAAGAAAGCGAACCTGTCACTTCAGGGAACATCCCTGACAGTATTTGTTGTTAATGATAAAATGAGCTTTCAAATGAAAATTAGAATTTTATAAAATTTTTATCAACTTTCTAAATACTTTAAGACTTTTTTCGACAAGGTTAGTGGAGATATTAATAAACGTGGTTTTTAAATTTTGAATAATGAAATGTGTTAACATTTGAAAGAGTTGAGTGATAACTTAGTAAACCAATATTTTCTAAATGAAAAATGCATATTTATAATGCAGGAATGGAAGATCTACTCAAAGCACAAAATAGGCTGATGGACTTAATGTAACAGCCTAAAAAGTTTATTGGTATGGTTTCAGATTCTTCATTGCAACTAACATTTAGTACTACTTCTTACTGAATTTGAGTATAATATCAAACAATATCCATATTTATCCTAAGTACTTTTAAATTGTCCTTTACAAGTATATATTTGTATGAGGCTGGATTTTCTTAATTCTTCAAGCAGAGTAAAATATTGCAACTTGAATGTAGAGGATAAAGAAGTTCAACTGTCTCATATTTAACTAGATATTTAAAAAGATTTTTAAAAATGTAAAACAATGCTACTTTTCTTAGTAAAGCACTTATATATTGGGAAATATACTTAATTTTCATAAAAATGTGTTATGTTTATATATAATGGGTTCATTATTATTTTAAATGAATTAATAAATATTTTAAATTTTCTCAGTTTTAATCTCTAAGGTGGTGAACATCAATAGTTACAATCCATACATATCAACAAAAGTCCTGTGGGGTCCTTATTAATTTTTAGGAGTTTAAATGGTCCTCAGACCAAAAAGTTTGATAACTGTTAGTTTAAGGAGAATCAAAAGATATTTCATTCAGTAGGATTGACTATTTAAAAATTTATGTAATTGTGGTAAAATACACATAATATGAAATTTATTATTTTAATCATTCTAAAGTGTACAGTTCAGTTATATTGAGTACTTTCACATTGTTGTGCAACTGTCACCATCATCTATTTCCAAAACTCTTTTCATCTTATAAATGGAAATTCTGTACCCATTCAGCAGTAACTCCCCACTACTATCTATCTTCAGTCTATGGCACTCACCATTTATATTAGTCAGAGTTCTGGACCAATAGAAAAAGAGATTTATTATAAGGAGTTGATTCACATGATTATGGAGGCTGAGAAGTCCCAGATCTTCAGTCAGCAAGCTGGAGACCAAGGAGAGACAATGGTATAATTCCAGTGTGAATCCAGAGGCCTGAAAAAAAGGAGAGCCAATGGTGTAAATTCAAGTCTGAGTTTGAGTCCAAAGTCAGGAAAAAAACCAATGTCCCAGCTTGAAGACAGTCCAGCACAGAGAAAATGAATTCTCCTTTTCTCAGCCTTTTTATTCTATACAGGCTTTCAATGGAATGGATAAGGCCCATCCACATTGAAGAGGGGAATCTGCTTTACTTAATCAGTTCAGAAGTGAATTTCATTCAGAATCACTCTCACAGACAAACCCTGTATAATGTTTAACCAAATATCTGGGCACCTTGTGACCAGGTAAGTTTACACATAAAATTAACCATTATACCATTATGTTTTCTGTGTTTATAAATTTGACAAGATTCCTCATTTAAGTAGAATTGTACAGTATTTATCTTTTTGTGACTGGTTTATTTCACTTAGAATAATGTCCTCTAGATTCATCCCTGTTGTATCATGTTCAGGATTTTTTTCTTTTTTAAAACTGAATAATATTAAGGGTCAGCCAACAAGATGGCGGCCGCAGTGACCTTCTGCCGGCTGCTGGGCCGGAGCGGCCGGGTGACGCGGAGCCTGCCCCGGGGCTCCAGGGGTTTGGGCATGCGCACGTCGCCGACCGGGGAGAAGATTACGCACACCGGCCAGGTTTATGATGATAAAGACTATAGGAAAATTCGGGTTGTGGGTCGTCAGAAAGAGGTGAATGAAAACGTTGCCATTGATTTGATAGCTGAGCAGCCTGTGAGTGAAGTTGGAAATCGTGTGATCGCGTGTGACGGCGGCGGGGGAGGTGGGCTGTTGGCCACCCGGAAGTGTACATAAACCTGGACTAAGAGACCAAGACGGCACGTGCGGGTACTGCGGGCTGCAGTTCCGACAGCACCACCACTAGTGCGGCCGAGTGTGCGGCAGCGCCTCCTGCTGGGGCTCAATTAACCGTGTCGTGATCCACCCGCCCCCCCAAATTGAATAATATTCCATCGTAAATACACCACATTTAGTTTATCCACTTATCCACTGATTGACTCCTGAGTTGCTTCCACATTTTGGCTATTGTGAATAATGCTATGGTGAATAACCATAATGAATATAGGTGTATAAATACCAGCTTTAGATCTTGCTTTCAGTTTTTCTCTGTATATACTTAGATGTGAAATTTCAGGATCATATAACAATTCTATTTTTAATTTTTTGAGGAACTACCATACTGTTATCCATAATGGCTGGACCATTTTACATTCCTATCAACATTACACAAGGATTTCAGTTTCTCCACATCCTTGTCAATACTTGTTATTTTCTGGGTTTTTGTTTTTTGTTTTTTTTTATAGTAGCCATCCTAATAGCCTCACTACTATTTTGATTTGCATTTCCTTAATGATTAGTGATGTTGAACACCTTTTTATATGTTTTTACTTTCTATATGTCTTTTATGGAGAAGTCTATGCAAGCCCTTTTCTCATTTTTAAATTGAGCTGCTTGCTTTTTTGGTTTTTGAGTTGTAGAATTTCTTTATATATCATGGATATTAATTCCTAATCAGATATATGATTTTCCTATATTTTCTCCTGTTCCATGGGTCTCATTTTCACTCTTTTGATTTGTTCTTTGTTGCACAGAAGTTTTAAATTTTGACATAGCCCAATTTGTCTGTTTTTTCTTGGGTTGCCTATACTTTTGGTTTCATATCAAAGAGAACATTGACAAACCCAATGTCATGAAGATTTTGCCTTATGTCTCCTGCTAAGAGAATTATAGTTTTAACTCTTACGCTTAGGTCTTTCATCCATTTTGAGTTAGTTTTTGTCTTTGGGCAAGATAAGGCTCCAGTTTCGTACTGTTGCACATGGATACCCAATTTTCCCAACGCCATTTGTTCTTTCCTGTATTGAATGGTCTTGTAAAAATATCCTTGTAAAAAATCCTTTGACCATACATATGAGGGTTTTTTGCTGGGATCACTATTCTTTTCCATGGGTGTATATATCATTCTTTATGCCAGTACCATACTGTTTTGATTAATGTGTTTTTAAAATATGTCTTATAATCAGGAAGTGTGAGATGTCCAACTTTGCTCCTCTTTTTCAAGACTATTTTGACTATTCAGGGTCCCTTGAGATTCCATATTAATTTTATGATAGATTTTTCTGTTTATGCAAAGAACATCATTGGGATTTTGATAGAAATTGCATTTGGTCAGTAGGTTGCTTTGGGTAGTATTGAATTAATAATAGTAAGTCTTCTAATCCATGAACATTAGATTAGATGTCTTTCTATTTATTTGTGTCCTTAATTTATTTCAGCCATGTTTTATAGTTTTTACTGTTAAGTGTTTGGTCTACACGGGTGAGTTTATTCCTTAGCATCTTTTTTTCCTTTTTGGCGTTTTACTGGGTTTAACTACTATGCATTAAGAAACACACTTATTGAATATAAGTACTGCTTGAAATAGAATATCACATGGATTAAATCCTCTATTAATTTATGTTACAGATGGGCCCAATATATTGTCATATGTACCGTGAAGTTGATTTTCACAGGTTGTTATTGGAGAACACAGGACTATTGTTTTTATCCCAACTTGAGATATCAGACAGTATCATCTTGGCATTTATATCTCAGTGAAATTTTGAAGGAAAAATAAGCTTGATGGAGAATAAAGAAGGGAGGACTGGGAAGAAAGTTAAAAAGTAGAGATAAGAGCTCTTGAATCCTCCAGGAAGGGGAAATGTGAAACAGCAAGATGTTTACAAAGAACCGTTCTAATGGTTTGATATTGTCTGAGCATGTAGTTCACTGAAAGGTGGTATAGGAGACTGGACTGGAAAAGCAGACAGAATCAAATCTTGACAGTTTTGGCCCAAACTGTTACTACTCTTAAAATTCACGTGTTACCAAGTCTAGGAACCCTTTTCTTATACCTCTTCCTTTCTCCAAGTTGTATCAGTCCCAACTGATGCTGCATTTATATTCGGAAGAAACAGCTCTTATTTAATGCACTTAAAAGTTGTATTATAGTTTATTTATATGCTTGATATAATGCCTGGAACATACGATTGTTTATGGAAACTTTCTGAATTCGGTACATATTTTTGAATAGATAAATTATAAAGTAACACTAATGCTTAAAGGAATTATTTTTTGTTGCTGTTTATCTGATAGTAGGGGCTAATTTATATTGAAGGTAAGGAGAACAACTGGAAAACTTTCAGAGAGAAACAGTGTTAGTAGGACTTGTGTTAGCAGCTCTGGAAATGGATGGAAACAGTCTAGAATGTGCTTCATTTTACTATTGTGAAAACGCGCACTCCCAGTGAAGCGTGGCAGTAGGATGGAACACTGAATGGTGACGTGGAAGGTGAACTCTGAAGAAAGAGTGATATACACAAAGATTGTGGGTTGAACATGAAACAGGTTTATTGTCCCTTAGGTAAAATGCCATCACAGTCGAGGTAGAGAAGATAAAGTAAAAATAGCCGTGTAAATTGTTGAGAGGTTTTAGAAGAATTGGAAGTGCTTAAAACCAAAAGTGGCCTCTCATGGAAAGATCCCTGCTTACCTCAAGGCAGCACATGTTTCTTAGACTGGAAGCCGAAATAACCATCTGTCTTTTCACCCTCCCCTTGGAAATGGCCATGCTTTGCCGCTGAGGTGGAGCACTCCTTTCTTATGTTTATCCATCTGCACCAACCACACAGTGTGAAGATTTTAGTTTTTTCTTTGTCGCAACAAGGTAAGATCATTTTAGAAAATGGGTTTTCTCAAGAATTTCAGAGTACAGTATTAATTTTCAGTAGCGTAGTGCAAAATAAAGTCACTGCCACTTTATATTTTTTTTTGAAGAAAGAGAAATGTGCAGAATTATTCAAGGTGACAGCAACTACCTTCAACTTTTTGTATGCCAGCAATGCAAATTTTTTATGGAGTGACCTTGAATCACAACAGTAAAAAGAATCAGGTATAATATATTAGGACTACTGTAAAACTGCCAGGAAAAAGGAAAAGTAAAAAGAACCTTTATAATGTAAAATTCTTGTAATCTACCATTTTAAAAATCAGATAGTACATGGAACATATTGTTCTCTCTTACTGGGAGCTTCCAACAATGAGATAGCAAATGTTCCTGTTTCAGCTAGAAATTCTAATCTTAGTTACTGTGCGGAATATAGTGAAAGTAAGCTATACATTCAGTACATGGGTATATTTATTTTGTGCTTTGTAATCATCAGTTTTTTGCTGCTTTGTTTTTTGAAAACCATGCCATTTATTACTCAGAGACCTAAGTTGAATAAAGAAGCAATATGTTAAGATTAAATTGGTGATTTAGTAGGATTTAAATTTGTTATTTTAACTTGCGATATTCCTTTATGTTATTCAAGTTTTTTTTAAATTAAACACAATCTTTTGGATATATACTTAAAGTAATTAATTTAATTTTGCTCTAAGTAGTATAGCATGTCAAAAACTCAAATATTCAGCATATAGCTCAAGAACCAGAAAGGAAACAATTCAAAAATAGACAAAATTAATTTTAAATAACACTAAAGGCAGATACCTCTCCTCCAACACACACACACACACACACACACACACACACACACACACACACACACACACACACACACACACACACCCAGAGAGAACGAAAGAGGGAGAAAGAGAGAACACCGACTATTTGGGCCTTTTCATATAAGACAAAAGGAGTTTATGATCTTATATTTCCCAAGAGCACTAGTACTAATAGCACAGTATAGTCACTAATGCTTGCCATCATACCCTGAATCATCTGGAAAAGGTTAGATAATGTATGTAGTAAATGCATCTTTAGAAGATACAAAAATATTTTAACTCTGGCTTAAAGGAGGCCAGACTCTGTTCTTTAAAATGTTTTCCTATGCAGACTTGATTCTTAATGATTCTGAATAATTGTAATTTTACAGTAATTTGAGTTAAGCCAGAGTTAATGCGGTCAACCAAATTTTGCTGACACAACACATTCTTTTTTGTGCACCTATAGTAGAAAGTAAAAATATTACGCGTTCTCATTGATCATCATATATTTTTATTGAGGAAGATTGCTAAATAGGATCTCCTAGTTTGTAAACAAAAGTCAATTCACAAACTGAGTTCTTTGTCAATATCATATTATTCACAATAATGTTATAAGAACTAGATTTCCATATGCCACATAGTCAGTGGCAAAAGAAATCTCTGCCCTTAGCTCTTTATTAGCAGTTTAACATTATTTTATTATGTCTCATTTCTTTTCACTGTGTTTAGTAAAGATGAAAAATGATTCTGCTTACATTTGTTTATATATTATCATTGTAAAAACAGGTTGAATGGAATAAGGGCACTTACACAAGGCAAATTATTGTTCCATTGAAGAGTTTAAAATAAAGTTAGAAAGACTTAAAGCAAAAAAGAAGAAAAGAACTAGTTTATTGAGTACCTCCTGTGTGTTAGGTTTTGTGCTGAATATAAAGAATTTGATTCTCAAGTATTATAGATGAAGAACATGAAGTTTAGTTTGTAGGACAACTGGTAATCAGCAAAACCAGAATTCTCACTGAGACCTGTCTGGCTTTAGAATTAATGCACGTATCTAGGAGCAGGCATGGCTAGACTTAATACCTGTAGAAAACGCATAACACAAAACTAAGACCTCAAGAAAAAGGATGAGATCAATTGGGCCGCAGGGATGAGAAAAGGTATACTTTAGAAAAGAGAAGTTTTTATGGATGTCACAAAAAGAGAATCTTGGTTAGAGTAGGAAAAAGGGAAGTTTATCCAAATTTCAGTCACTGATTCCCTTAAAAAAGTTTATGATCCCGTTATGAAATCTTGATATCCTCAGTGTTAAGAAGATGGCTATATTGACAGAAAACTTTTTCATTTTTATGGCATGTATATTCACTAGTCATACATTCATGGATTCTTCAAAATTTTGTAAATACAAAAATTTTTCCCCAAAACTACTAAACACATTGGGTATTTTTCTAAAATGATGGAAATTGCATGACTTATCCGGTGCAACTGTATATGAATATATGTCTCTGAATATTGGTATTAAGTTAGTGTTAATGTCAATAGTAGTAACTGATTTTTACTTATCACTTTTTCTTTGCTAGACACTGGCCTCAGCAAATTGCATGTAACATCTCATTTAATCCTCAGAATAACATTGTAGAGTACTGTTGTAATCACTGTATAGACAAGTAAACTGGTTTAGAATATTTAAATAACCTAACCAAAGCAACACAATGTCTGTTGGATAACTTTATTTGCCCTTCAGATTCCTCTCTATCTTTATGCATTATTCTGGGTGTCCTGGGAACAGACTGGCTTCCTGAGCATATGACTTAGGCAGTTGTGCAGGGTCCCACACTCAGAAGAGCCCTTGATTTGATTCTCTGTTGTCACTGTCTTGAAATTCTTAACAATGTTTTCAAAATAGGGGACCTGCATTTTTATTTTGTTTTAGACCCACAGATTATGTCCCCAGACTTGTCTGGGCAGTTAACCCATTTGCTGTGCATCCATGGTCTCCCTTCTCCATGGTTTCAGAGGTAAAGGGTGGGAGAAAGTGAGGCTGGTGTATTAATTAGTCCAAAAAACTACAGCCCATGTGGTTTCTAAATAGTTGCTTTATTAAACTCTCCTCAAGTTATCCAGTTTGAATGTGCCATCTGTTTCCTGCAGGGACCTTGACTGGTATATACAGTTACTTAAAAAAAGAAACCTGGGGCGCCTGGGTGGCTCAGTGGGTTAAAGCCTCTGCTTTCGGCTCAGGTCATGATCTCAGGGTCCTGGGATCGAGGCCCGCATCGGGCTTCCTGCTCAGCAGGGAGCCTGCTTCCCCCTCTCTCTCTCTGCCTGCCTCTCTGCCTCCTTGTGATCTCTCTCCCTCTGTGAAATAAATAAATAAAAATCTTTAAAAAAAAAAAAAAAGAAACCTGCACAGTAATTAGAAAAAATATATAGCCTGGAGTTAGAAAAATCATGGCTTGATAGAAAGACAAACTGTACTCCATTGACTTCCATTCTACTCATTATCTAATCCAGAGACACCATAGAAATCAGCTCAGGGCATTTGGACAGGAGCTACCTGAGGGAAAACAGAGAGCACAGATGGGACCAGAGACAAGTAGCTCTAGGACCTCTCTGCCAGTTTTCTCTCCACAAAGTTTGAATCAGTTTCTATGCCTACTAGCTGTATATTTGCATGCCTGTGTTATCACATCTTTACTTTTACTGAGTTTTATAATTTTCCCCAGTCCTGTCTCTGAACCTTAAAGGAAAAAGGGCCCAGAATGGGTTTGGAGTGATGCCTGACCCTGAGAGGATGGGAAGAGCAGGGTGATGGTTAAATCTAGGCAACTGTTCTCTATATATGAATTTAAATTCCTAAGGCTATTAGTTCAGTTTCTAACAAATACCTACATAATTACTTTCTCAGGCAAGCTCTAGAGGTTTCGAATAAAGATCTCAGTTCTGTGAATTCTATGACATTCAAAATGAATATGGGAGAAAATGCTTGTCAGGGAAAAAAGTGAGGTATTAGCATTTACTCTACATTTCATTTTCAATTTGCATGTTTAAAGGCTCTGTGTTTTTTATATGAAGATGTTTAAATCACCATTATTTTTTCTCCTTTACTGGAAAATAAAAGGATATTCTTTGAAGTTCAATTTTATTATGTTTCAATTTCTTATTATGAGATTTTTCTTTATAGGCAGAGAAGCTCAACACTTAAAAATACTTCCATTGGCCATTAGCAGCATCTATGAAATAGAAATCCAACTTTTGGAAACAGGATTCTTGTATTTTCACTATTAGCACTATCAGAGTATACTAATAAATTAGCTCATTGATGTTGACTTAAAGTTTATATGAGAGCTTGAGTTTTCAATTAGGTTATGTGTCATTGAACTGTGAAGATTTTTATCCCAAAGGAAAATTAGAAATAATTACATATGGAACCCAGTCACTAAAACTCTTGTCTCATTCCACAAAACAAGCCAAAATAAAACACTGTCTTGCTTTCAGTCTCTACCAGAAAAATGTAAGGTGCTTACTGTAAATATAATGACAAAGGAATTCATTTCTTTTCTCTCTGTTCTCATTCCCTTCATGACTTCACTTAGACTCATGGTTTTAAACAACATCTACATGATAACTCACAGATTTCTATCTTTAGCCCAGATCTTTCTTCAGAACTCCTGAATTTGTATACATAGCCCAATTTAATATCTCCTCTTATATGTTAAATTTCACTCCTGAAACTGGGCTCCTGATCTACCCTCCGGAGCTGTTCTGCATGCATCCTTACCCATGTCAGTTATCGGCACTCCATCATTCCCACTGATCAAACCAAACCCTGGAGCCATCCTCCCTCTTGTGTTTTTCTCACATTCCATATCCAGTCCATCAGGAAATTCTATTGACATTACATCAAAATCCAAGTACTTTTTACCACCTCTATCATTACCCTCCGATTTAAGCCACCATCACCTGTCTCCTGGAAAATAGCCTCTTACATTTTTATCTTTTCTGCCTGTGTTGCCTTTGTTTCCCCTCCACTGATTCAGCAACAAGGGTG
This sequence comes from Ailurus styani, assembly GCA_002007465.1. NCBI lineage: Eukaryota > Metazoa > Chordata > Mammalia > Carnivora > Ailuridae > Ailurus > Ailurus styani. Next base: position 2,929,897 of record LNAC01000078.1, read on the forward strand.
ATTATTAGAAATGTAAATAAGATCATCTCACTTTTCTGGTCAGAGCCCTGAATTGACTTCTTACTTCATGAAGAGTAAAAGCCAAAGGCTATGGTGTCCTTATGCCATCTGACTCTCTGCTGCTTCTCTGACCTCCTTTTAAACTGTCCCTCCTCCCTCCACAAATTTACTGTCCTGACCCAAGCACAGAGAATCAAGCTCTTTCTTTGCTTTCTCTTCCTCAACTCCCAACTCTCCTTACTTTGCTCTATTTTTATTTTTAGAACCATACCATCTTTTAACACGTCATGTAATTTATTTATTTATTACATTGATTATGTATTGTCTTTCACTGTTAGAACGTAAGCCTCATGAAGACAGATATCTTCCTCTTTTGTTTACTGATCTAGCCCCTGGGCCTAAAATAGTACTTGACATTTAATAGCCAGTCAGTATCTGTTAAATGACTGAAAGCTTTTGTTATATTATCTGTACCCCCATTTTGTAAACTGCCTATTTAAAGGACTTTGTAGGGAGGTAATTTTATGTCAGTCTATTTGCAGAATGATAGAACAAGTTTAAGATTGGTACTAGGTCTTTTCTGATTGAAAGGTCTTGAGAATTATTTTAAACCTTATCCAGAGTTAATATTTACTAGTAGAAACATAGAAGTGATTATTTCTCATTTTCATGATGAGCTATATTCATGTAAGAAAAAAGAAAATGAGCTTTAGTGTTAGACTTAAAGTCCACATACACCTCTGACATGAGGTGAGTGGTCTTGCACAAGACTTTAACCTTTGTGTTGTCCTCTGTGATATGGTTATGATAATGTTAACTATCTCTTAGGGTTAAAGTCAGTGAGTTAACATGTGTCAAATAGCTTGTTCATGCATGCCATTGAACCCAGTGGAATTCCAGTGCATTCAATTCAGAGTGTGGTTGAATGAGTTTCTTTTCCACAAGGGCAAAGATAAGCTTCATCTTTACTTCTGCTGCTACTTGAGACATTTTTAAACACATTCTCTCCTCATGAGTAGCTAAAACAGAGATGAAAGTGTCACAAAATGGGGGAGATTCATCACTCAGACAATGAAACTACTGTTGCACTGGGTGAATAGAGCTTAGGGAGTGTGGAGATCTGCAGGTACTGGATAGATCATTGAGTCCCGATGTAGTGGTCAACTGAGAATATCAGGGTCATTTCTAAGTTCTCAGTAAATCAGATCTAAGAATAGTTTTGTCTTTAAAAGCAATTTTGGGCGCCTGGGTGGCTCAGTGGGTTAAAGCCTCTGCTTTCGGCTCAGGTCATGATCTTAGGGTCCTGGGATCGAGGCCCGCATTGGGCTCCCTGCTCAGTGGGGAGCCTGCTTCGCCCTCTCTCTCTCTGCCTGCCTCTCTGCCTCCTTGTGATCTCTCTCCCTCTGTGAAATAAATAAATAAATAAATCTTAAAATAAATAAATAAATAAATAAATAAATAAATAAAAGCAATTTTAATCATAGAATGAGTTACCAAAGTACAAAATGAATTAAAATTATGCCAACAACAAGCACAAAGGTTTTTGATTTTCAAAACAGTTTTTGAGTTATGTGTAACTACTGGCTACTGATAATTTGGAAATTAGTATTATTCTGTTACTGATATGTTCAAGTAAATTTACATGTACTATATATTTCAACAATGCAGTATTTTTCAATTACTATCTTAAGATTATTTCCAGAATCAAGTATCTATTCAACCTCTTTGCTTAATAGATAGAAATGATATTTTTTTTTCAACTTAGAGATGAAAAAATTTACAAGAAAAAAGGTTAAATGACTAATCCGTGATCAGTCACCAAGGCAGTAATAAGACTGGAATTAAAACACAGCTATTTTGATTTTCTTAGATCCGTGATAAACTCGCCAAATGCTGTTGAAATGTTATGTCTTTTAGGAAAATGCTTACTAGGGTAGATTAAGTGGAAGAAAAGTAGCAGCATCTTTCAGCAGTGGTAAACTGAATATGAATGTCCCCAATCTACTTCTGAACATCTAGGGGTAGCAGAAACAAGTGCCTTGCCTCTCTGCTGAACTCACTGGGGAAAATTTTACCTTATTTCAGAATTTTAGAAGAAATGTTCATGTTGGTTGACTGTAGGAGAACTGCGAATAACAATATAACTCATCTGGGAAAATGTACAGATCTGTAAAATTCTACATTTCTCTGGACTTACTCAGGTGATTTCATCTGAAGGTCAACAAAGAGAAAGAAACAGTTGGCAGCACAATGTGATGCGGTTGTCCTTTAGTTCTATAACTCTGTGCAACCTTACTTTGTCTTGGTGCTGGATGCCAACATCAAAGCACATTGCATAGAATTTTCTTCACAAAGATGTGATTGCAGCGAAAGAACTGTAATCAATACGTACTTACCACTACTTTCTGCAATATAAGTCATTGATTAGTAAAACAGTGGGTCAAATCACTGTCAACTTTATTGCCATAGGAGGCTTTTTTCCTTAACATATCAATTATTGCTGTATGTCCTTTCATTAAATTTACTTTTGTATTTCAGCATTATGGAAAAGTCTATGCTTGAATTCCCTATAAAGTCATATTAGGCTGTCTATTAACCACAGGGGCTTTGAGCTTGATGTTTGAGTACTTTAATTGTCACTGTAATTGATTTTACCTTTGACTTGGCACAGTGATTTCTTTCTAATTTGTTGATGATTAATGACCATCCTCTGGTTATTGCTGCTCAGCTAGCCAGAAACGAAGCAGTTGTTTTGTCTTGGCTCTTAACTTTTCTTAAAGGACTTTAAAAATCAGGAGTGGCCTTGTAAAAATGTTTTATATCCTCTGTGCTTGAACTATCTTACAAAAAAAGGCTGAAGGTCAAAATTAAGTAAATTTGGGTTAATCTTATCTTTATGTTCTTAAGATACATTAATATTCAAAACTTTCTACTTTATAACATTTTGGTCAATATATCAGTTTTAGAAAAGTAGATACTTCTGAAGAACAACAAAAAGTTAGGATATTTGAATTACTTCAAAAATTTTCCAAATAGAAGTTCCTAAAGAAGTGATACCATTATTACTAATATTATTGTGATCTAAGAAATAAAAAGTGTTCATTAGAACCCAAGGGGGAAAAAAAAAGGAAAATGGCAGTAGGTGATTACAGGGATCTCACCAAAGAAAGATTCTTCTACAATGATCTGTAACTCGGAATTTTAAACACAAATATACAGGATGAAATTGGTGATTATTGATTCATTGATTTAGTTAATAAATGTGAGTGATACCATGAAAAAGTATTTTGCCAAGTACTGAAGAGAAAAAGTTCATAGATATGACTTTTTTTCATCTCTAACATACAAACAATCACAGAGACAATATAACCTAGGAAGAATAATTAAGAAGTGTTATAAAAGAAGTAGGGAAATGTATAGCTCAGACAAGATGGTTAACATAAAAATTTGAATTATACAACTTTGAAAAAAGCATACAGAAACTAAGATACATAAATACTTTAAATCTCCCAGGAAATCTTTTAGAAACTTCATTGACAAGATTACATGAATAGAATCTTTAGGTGTGAAATGTCATTAATGATAGGAAGAGAAAATAATTACTGAGAAGTATGTCTAATCTAATAAAAAATTTGGTCTAGTATATTTTTATTTTGAACATAATCATGAGCTATTGAAATTCTGAAATACATCAAGCTAATGCACATATTCTAATATAATTGGTTTTAGAACAAAAATTCTTCAGGACAATTCTTTTTCATGAGTATTTACATTTATTTTATTATGTTGAATGTTTTACAACTTTGTAAATTTTTAAAAAATTAAATTGATAGAGCGAATTGTATTTCCATGCATATAGATAAATTTCTTGAATTCACAAAATAAGTTAACAATTTCTGAGTCTTTTTCTAATAAGGGAAAGAAATTTTTTTTTAATGTTAGCCACTGTATAGTATATCATTAGTTTTTGATGTAGTGTTCAATGATTCATTAGTTATGTATAACACCCAGTGCACATGACAACACGTATCCTCCTTAATAGCTATCACCCTATTAACGCCTCCACCCCCTTCTTCCCTCTGAGCCCCTCAGTTCATTCTCCAGGGTCCATAGTCTCTCATGGTTCATCTCCCCCTTCAGATTTCCCTCCTTTCCCATGTAGTCCTCCATGCTATTGCTTATGTTTCACATATGAGTGAAACCATATGATAATTGTCTTTTTCTACTTGACTTAATTCACTTAGCATAATCTCTTCTAGTTCCATCCATGTCGATGCAAATGGTGGGTATTCATCCTTTCTGATGGCTGAATAATACTCCATTGTATATATGTACCATATCTTCTTTATCCCTTGTGGCTCCTTTCACAGTTTGGCTATTGTAGACATTGCTGCTATGAACATAAGAAAATTTTTTTAAGTAAGTGGGAGAGCTGCTGCCTTAACTAGGGATTCTGACACTGATATTCAAATATTTTCAGAGCTTCAGTCCAAGTTGAAGTTTGTTAATGGATTATATTTGAAAATATTTTTAAATTAAATACATTGTTTAAAATGGCCATTTTTTCGATTGATAAAATATTTTACATAATAGTTACATTTTTTAGGGCAAGACAATAAAATCTTTTAAACTGAATATTTCATACCTGATGATCTTCCCAATAGTTTAAGACCTTAATCTCTGTGAATAATGATATTTCAAAAAAATTCATTTAGAGATCTCCCTTGAGATAACAAGTACTTACCTTCTCTAATCTACACGTGCTAGAATCCAAGCTACTAAGAGTAACTTATGTGATTTGAGTCTCTGAGAAGGAAGGTATAGGGAAATGAAGGGTGGGAATTAGGTTCTGTGCAGCCTCTGGTTATATAAATCTTCCCGAATTTCTTTGCTATTACCTATTTCTCCATTGGAGAATTTTATTTATTCTTTTCCTCAACCACTGTACAGAACAGTTTTTGTAGCCTTTTCCTCTATTGCATCTGCTAGGCAAGCAGAGAGTTCTTCTACAGTTTTGGGGGACCCAGAGGTTGTTAACAGTTCAGAGTAGAGACTTTGGACTTAAGGGATTCATCTCAGCTGAATGGCTTTATGTGGTTTATTTAAAGCACCTGGCTTTTGTTTCCTCATTAAAACAGCAACTTTAATATGCAGCTTTGAGAAGAAAATAGTGTAAGGTAAGACCTAGAATTATGTTTTATTCTCTTAAAGCATATAGAAAAAGACTGAATGGTGTGGGTCATTGTTCTTTGTATAGATGAAGAACCCAAGCACTATTCACATACATTTAAAAGGACTTTAAATGTATCAAGGGTTTTTAAATAAGTATAATTGGGTGTTGAATTACCAAGGGCTTTTAAATAAGAAGTGTAACTGACTATTGGATCAGAAGCTAAGAGAACTGAATCTCTTTGATGATGATAGGTGGTGGAATGAAGAGAAGGTTTGGAATTCTAATTATGAGACCCAAGCTGAGCTCTACTTTGATCAAGATGGTCTTCTTTTCTCTTTTCTTTTTGCATTTGCAGTCTCTTGTCACTATAGACTACATCTGGGATTATGGATAATTCCTGCATAATTTCAGAATCAAGAATTAAGGTTCACTCATTGATTCAATCACTATTTATTGCCTAGTCCTCAAGGACTAGACACCAGTCACAAAATATAAGTTCCCCTACCCCTGCCAAAAAGGAGAGCCTCTTTCTTCATAAAGCTTACAGTGCAACAGGTTTACAAATACAGGTTAAGTAATCTCCAAGCACATGTAAATTGACAACTGTGACCCGTGCAGTGAGGTAAAGGTGCATACTGTGCATTAACTCACCATGGGGGAGTTTGAACTAGTCATGGGGGTCAGGAAAGGTTTCCTTGAGAAAGTGATGATTAAGTTAATATCTGAAGGAGTTAACTCCTAGGTGAAAAGGGTCTAGGCAGTAGGAAAGAACTGTTAAACAAAACAAAACAAAACAAAACAAAACAACCAAGCCACAAACAAGCAAACTTGTCTGTGCAAAGCTTGATAACCATTTGAAGAATTTTTGTGTTTATCTAAAGGGCAATAAGAAGTTTAGCAAGGGTTAAGACCTCATTTGGGAAAGTCAGGGTAGTATGATCTGATAATGAGATGCCCAGTTTGAAAAGACCATTTTGTCTAAGACATAAGGTAATGGATTGGAAGGGAATTTAGTGGCTTTAGGCAGACCCATTAGGGGCCATGGAGGCAGTCCAGGTGAGAAATGGTACTTTGAACAAGGCTATAGTTGATGTCCCTGAGAGAAATGGACAGATTGAGAATTACTTAGAAGGTAAATAGATAAGAAATGCTGTAATGTAGAGAAGGGTGATGGGAAATCTGTGATACCGATTGAGGATGGAAAAAGCTCTTAGTTCAATACAGCAGAAAGGGAAAAAAAGAGTTCTCATGACTAACAGAGTGGTGGTAGGGGATGAAAATGTGATGAGATGTAGAAATCTTCCAGACACCTGTTCTTTGATATAAGTATTAAATTGCTGTATTTGACATTGGCTGCAAACTTATTTTATAAAATGCCGATTCTTCATTTCTTCTTCTCAAACTTCACTTAAAAAAATTAAGAGGACTACCTTTTTTTCCCCCATTTGGAGGTAATTACTATAAAGAATCAAATATTTTTCTTATGTCTCTCTTAACTGAGTCAAGAATGAATGATTCATATTCACAAGTATTTCTCAAAAAATTCATTTATACTGTATGCTTTCTAAAAGTATGAATTATGTGGTACCTTCTATTAAAATTCTTAAAAAATTTAAAAATTTTCTCATGATTTTTTAAAAAAAATTTGTTTTATATTTTAATTCCAGTATAGTTATCATGTATATCATTTCTTGTGTTTTTGATTTTAACCATTCTGACAGGTATGAAGTGATATCTCATTGTAATTTTGATTGGTATTTCCCCAATAATGAATGATGTTAAATATCTTTCCATATGTCCATTGACCATATATATGTCTTCTTTGGAGAATATCTGTACATGTCTTCTACACATTTTTAATTGGGTTTTTAGGGTGATAAGTTGTATAAATTCTTTATATATTTTGGGTACTAACCCTTTGTCAGGTATGTAATTTGTAAATATCTTCTGTCATTCAGTGGGTTGCCTTTAAGTTTTATGATTGTTTCTTTCCCTGTGCTTCTTTTTACTTTGTTGTAATCCCAATAGTTTATTTTGGCTTTTGTTTTCCTTGCCTCAGGTGACATATCTAGAAAGATGTTGCTATGGCCAAGGTCAGAGAAATTACTGCCTGCGCTTTTTTCTAGTTTTATGCTTTCAGGTCTCATATTTATGTCTTTAATCCATTTTGAGTTTATTTTTCTGTATGGTAAAAGAAGGTGGTCTAGTTTTATTCTTTTGAATATAGCTGTCTGGTCTTCCCAACATTGTTTGTAGAAGAGACTATCTCTTTCTGATTGCATGTTCTTGCCTTTTTTGTTGAAGATAAATTGACTATATCATGGGTTTCCCCTGGAATTTCTTTCCTGTTTCATTTCTCTATTTTTGTGCCACAGTACCATACTATTTTGATTACTACAGCTTTGTAATATAAATTGAAATCTGAAATTGTGTATCTCTAGCTTTGATTTTCAAGATTATTTTGGCTATTTGGGGTCTTTTGTGGTCACACACAAATTTTAGGATTATTTGTTCTAGGTCTGTGAAAAACGCTGTTGGTATTTTGATAGGGACTGCATCATGTCTATAGATAGCTTTGGGTAGTAAGGACATTTTAACAATATTTGTTCTTCCAATCCATGAATATAGAGTATCTTTAGATTTGTTTGTTTCATCTTCACTTTCATCACTGTCTTATAGTTTACAGAGTATGGGTCTTTTACCACCTGGTTAAGTTTATTTCTAGGTATTTTTTTTCCTTTGGTGAAATTGTATATAGGATTGCTTTCTTTCTTCTTCCATTGCATCATTATTTATGAATAGAAATGCAATAGATTTCTGTACATTGATTTTTTTTTACCCTGCAATCTTAACTAAATTCATTTATCAGTTCTGGCGGTTTTTTGGTGGAATCTTTCAGGTTTTCTGTATATAGTATCGTGTTATCTGCATATAGTGAAAATTTGAATTCTTCTTTCCCAATTCGGATGCCTTTTATCCCATTTCCTTGTTGATTTCTGTGGCCAGGATTTCCAGTACTGTGTTGAATAAAAATGGTGAGAGTGGACATCCTCGTCATATTCCTAATCTCAGGGGAAAGCTCTTGGTTTTTCACCATTGAGTATTCACTGTGGGGTTTTCATATGTTGCCTTTATTATGTTGCATTATGTTCCCTCTAAACCTTCTTTTTTGGGTGTTTTTATTGTGAATGGATATTTTACTTTGTCAGATGCTTTTTATGCATCTACTGAAATGACCATATGGTTTTATCCTTTCTCTTATTGATGTGATGTATCACAGTGATTGATTTCCAAATACTAAACTATCCTTGCATCCTGGGAACAAATGCTGTTTGATTGTGATGAATGATTTTTAGAATTTATTGTTGGATTTTGTTAGCTAATATTCTGTTGAGGATTTTTGCATTTATGTTCATCATAAATATTGGTCTATAGTTCTCTTTTTTGGTGGTATCTTTTTCTGGTTTTACTATCAGGGTAGTGCTGGTCTCATAGAATCAACTTGAAAGCATTTCTTCCTCTTCCATTTTTTTGGAATAGTTTGAGCAGAATAGATATTATTAACTCTTCATTAGATTGATTATATAATGTTTAATGTTTATCTTTGTTTCTTGTTACAGCCTTTGTTTTAAAGTATATTTTATCCTATATAAGTATTGCTACCCCAACTTTCTTTTCACTTCCATTTACGCGGTGAATGCTTCTCCATCCCTTCACATTCAATCTGCAAGTGTTTTTAGGTCTGAAATCAGTCTCTTGTAATCAGCATATAGATTGATCTTGTTTTTTTAATCTACTCTGTCATCTTGTATCTTTTGATTGGAGCATTTTGTCAATTTACATCAAAATAATTATTGATAGGTATGTATTCATTGCCATTTTGTTCCTTGTTTTATTGTTGTTTTTGTATTTTTTCTCCACTCCTTTCTTCCTTTGCTCTCTTCTCTCACAATTAGTTTGCTTCTTTAGTGATATACTTGGATTCATTTCTGTTATTTTTTGCATATCTGCTACTGGTTTTTGATTTGTGGTTAATATTCAGTTCGTATATATCTTCTCTATATAGCAGTCTATATTAAGTTGATGGTTGCTTAAATTTGAACCCATTCTTTGCTTCTCTCCATGTTTTAAGTATGTGGTATCATATTTTACATCCTTTTGTTTTGTGACTCCCTTTACTGATTTTTACAGATATATTATTTTCACTGCTTTTGTGCTGAAAAAGTCTCTGCCGAAAAAACAGCTGATAGCCCTATTTGGTTCCCTTTGTATGTAACTGTGTTCTTTTCCCTTGTTGCTTTCTAAACTTCTCCCTTTATCACTCTATGTCATGCCCTGCACTTCAATGGGTAGATTTTGTTGTGGTTTCTCTGTGCCTCTTGGATCTGCATTTCTGTTTCCTTCCCCAGATTCAGGAATTTTTCAGCTATTAAATTTCAGATAAATTTGCTACCCCCTTTTCTTTTCTCCTTTGGGATACCTATAATATGAATGTTATGCTTGATGGTGTCACTATGTTTCCTAAGCCTTGTCACATCTTGCATAATTTTTTCCTCTCATCTGCTCATTTTGATTACTTTTCATTACTCTTTCATCCAGGTCCTTGGTTCATTCTTTTGCTTCATTTAATCTATGGTTTATTCTATCTAGTGTATTTTATTTATTTTTAAAGATTTATTTATTTATTTGAGAGAGAGAGAGAGTGTGTGCAAACACGAGCAACAAGGGGTGGGGCAGAGGGAAAGAGAGACAATCTCAAGCAGAATCCCTGCTGAGTATGGAACCCAATATAGGGCTTGATCATGACCTGAGATCATGACCTGAGCCCAAATCAAGAGTTGGATGCTCAACTGACTGAGCCACCCAGGTGCCCCTCATCTTGTTTATTTTAAATTTCATTGATTGTGTTCTTCATCTCTGGTTCTTTTTTATCTCATTGTTAAGGGCTCACTGATGTCCTCCACTCTTTTCTCAAGCCCAGTGAGTATCTTCATGATCATTAATTTAAGTTCTTTATTAGATATTAGGTTGTCTTTGCATATTATGGGCAGTGTTTCATCCCTTTGTTTTGTGGGCCAATCTGAGGATGCCTGGGTCTTGAGTTGAGTCATATCAGACCTTTCCCAGAGGTGCAGTAGCACAAACTGCAAAGTGCCTTTCCTGTGTTGTCCCCTGAGAAGCTGTCATTGGTAGGCTGGGCCTGCAGTGAGACCAGTTTCTGCTTCCTGCCCACTGCTGGGGTCTCCATCTCTTGTCTTTGTGGTTATCTTTCCTTCTTTCTGGGGCAGGAGTCACTGTGGAGTGCCACTGACCACTGTACGGTCTTCTTGCATACTGTCGGACCTGTGGCACCGCACTGTATGGGCTCTGGTTAACAGTTTATTGGAGAAGGCAGATCCACAGAAACACAGTGTGATGTGTGGGGCCACAGTGCTAGTAAGTTAGATAGTCAGTGAATCCTACAGGGTACCTTGTGTTCATGCTGGGGGACAGGGAGGGAAATGGAGCCTACCAGTTTCTTTGATCGTAGGGGAGTTCCCTAGGGATTGGGTCCCTTTTGGACAGGCTCTGAGATTAGTAAATAACTCTCCTATATACCCCAGACACCTTTTAAACTGCTTCTATGCTATATCTCTGTGGGGTATTTTTTGTGTCTCTTTAAGGGTTTGTATTCAGTTTCCTCTTGCCCATTGGCTCTCCCAGAGGCATGCCTGCTGATTTTTTTCTTTTCTTTTCTTTTCTTTTCTTTTCTTTACTTTAATTTTCTTTTTTTTTTTTGAGAAAGGATCTTACAGCTGATTTCTCTATTTGAGTTTTTATTTTATTTAGTTATTTTTTTTCCCGCAGGTGGAAAGAATTCATGAAATTCGACCCCTCTGGTATTCAAACCTTATGCCGTAGCTTTTATTCCCATAGTGTATTCATTCTATAAGAGGAAACTGTATCTCCCAGTTCCCTTCACCCACTTTGCACATCCCCTGATCTCACTCCCCTCTGGCAAATATCAGTTTTCTCTATTTATAGGTGTATGTCATAGATCATATATGAGGTAAAAATGTTTCTCTTTTGAAAGAAATCAAATATTACAATGTATTTAATAATAATACACCATAAAAATATATAATCTATTTCAGCAATTTAAGGATTGTTTATCACTACGTAAACTATTAACTTCTTTTTTTTAGTAGTAAATGAATGATGAGAAATCATGAAATGTTAACAGTAAATAGTAAGATAATTTGAAATAAAAGACAATAGTGTTTTAAAGGATAAGAGGAATAAATACTGCATATATGTTCAGAGCTTTTATGTAGAGCCAAAGTGAAAGAGTCTATTAAATGCTAAAATGCTAAAGTTTGAATAATAAAGGTTAGACTAATAGAGTATTAATTTTAGTATCTGAGTTAGAAATGAGACAGAATAATATATTTTAGTAACACACACACAATTTGGAAAAAGAAAGGTAATGGCTAATGAAAAGGGCAGTACAACTTCTAAGTTAACATGGAAAAAAATAAGTACCCTGATCTCACCAGCAAAAATAAGGAAAATGAAAAGAAATAAAGAATATAATAATACTAATCACATAGTAAGATGGAAAAATAAAAATATTTCAGTTGTTACATTAAACAGAAATGAATATGTTATTTATTATAATACTAGGTACTTTGGTTAAAAGATAAAAATTTTTAAAAGCTAAATGTAGAACTATCTTTAAATTCTGCTGATAAGTATTATAAGCAAATATAAATTTTAAGAAGGATGGTCATCTTCAGTTTCTTTCATCAATGTTCTATAGTTTGAGTACAGCTCTTTCACCTCCTTTGTTTAGTTTATTCCTAGGTATCTTATTATTTTTGGTGAAATCATAAGTGGGACTGTTTTCTAAATTTCTCTTTCTGCTACTTCAATATTAGTGTAAAGAAATGCACCAGATTTCTGTATATTAATTTTGTGTCCTGTGACTTTGTTGAATTTATTTATCAGTTCTAGTAAATTCTTTTTGTGTAGTCTTTTAGGTTTTCTATATATAGTATCATGTCATCTGCAAATAGTGAAGGTTTTACTTCTTCCTTACCAATTTGGATGCCTTTTATATCTTTTTGTTGGCTGAGTGCTATGGCCTGGAATTCCAGTTCTGTGTTGAACAGAAGTGATGAGAGTGGACATCTTTGTCTTTTTCCTGATCTTATAGGAAAACCTTTTAGTTTTTCATCAGTATGTGAAATGAATGAACACTGATGAAAAAAATACTGACAATGACACAAACAAATAGAAAGACATTCCATGTTCATAGATTGGAAGAACAAATATTGTTAAAATGTCCATACTTTGCAAAGTAATCTGCAGATTTCATACAGTATTTATCCAAATACCAACATTTTTCATAGAACTAGAACAAATGCTACCAAAATTTGAAAGGAACTGTGGAAGACCTTGCATAGCCAAAGCAGTCTTGAGAATGAACCATGTTGAAGGTATCACAATTCTTGATTTCAAGATCTACAAAGCTAATCAAACTAGTATGGTATTGGCACAAAAAAAGACACACAGATCAGTAGAGAGCTCAGAAATAAATTCACACGTATATTGTGAAGTAATTTGTGACTCAGGAGGCACTAATATACATCAGGGGAAAGACAGTCTCTTCAACAAGTGGCACTGGGAAAACTAGATAGCCAGTTGAATGAAACTAGGTCACTTTCTTACAGCATACACAAAAATAAACTCAAAATGGATTAAAAACTTAAATGTAGGACCTGAAACCATAAAATGGTTATAAAAAAACATAGGCAGTAATTTCTTTGACATCAGGCATAGAAACATTTTTCTAGATCTGTTCCCTTAGGTAAAGGAAATAAGAGCAAAATTAAACTATTAGGACTATACCAAAATAAAAAACCTTTGCACAGTGAAGGAAATCATCAACAAAACAAAAAGGTAATCCACTGAATGATAGAGCTGATAAGAGGTTACTATCCAAAATATAAAGAATTTATACAACTGATAACCACCCCAAATAATCAGTTAAAATGGGCAGAGAACCTGAATAGACTTTTCTCCAAAAAAGAAATACAGATGGCAAACAGGCGCATTAAAAATGCCCAACATCACTAATCATCAAGAAAATGCAAATCAAAACCTCAATGAGATATCATGTTACACTTGTTAAAAATGGCTGAAATTAAAAAAAAAATAAACAAGCGTTGGCAAACATGTGGAGAGAAAGGAACTCTTGTGCACTGTTGATGGGAATGTAAATTGGTACAGCCACTGTGGAAAACATTATGGAGATTCCTCAAAAAATTAAAAGTAGAAATACCATATGATCTAGTAACACCACTACTGGGTATTTACCCAAATAATATGAAAACAGTAATTCCAAAAATATATATGTTTATGTTAATGTTGCAGCACTATTTACAATAGTCAAGATATGGAAACAACCTAAGTATTCATTGATAGATGAATGGATAAAGAAGCTCGTGTGTGTGTGTGTGTGTGTGTGTGTGTGTAGCTTGTCATTTGGACCACATGGATGGACCTGGAGGATATAATGCTAAGAGAAATAAGTCAGACAGAAAGACAGATACCATATGATTTAATTCATATCTGGAATTTAGGAAACAAAAGAAAGAAAATTTACAATTGTTAACGACCACAATTGATTCATGAAGAAATAGAAAATTTGGAAAAATAATAACTCTTGTAAAATTTAGTAACTTCTTTCTCTCACACTTCTCTCCCCATTAGAGAAGACACTAAGCCTGACTATCTAAGGAAATTGGTAACATTTTTCAAGATATAGGTAATAGTCTTATGCAGATTATTTCAATGACAAGAAAAGAGGTAACACTACATAGTTTCGTGAGACTAGCAAACATTGATAACTTGATAGAATAGGGTAATAATGGAAAATAAGTGTATAGACTTTGCTGTCCAATTCACTGCAGATATCTGTTGAGCACTTGAAATGTGCCTAGTGCTACTGAGGAACTGAATTTTCAAGTTTTTAAAATTTTGATTAATTTGAGGAGGAGTTAAGATAGTGGCATAGTAGGAGGACCCTAGGCTCATCTCATCTCTCAAGCACAACTAGATAACTATCAAATAATTCTGAATACCTAAGAAATTGACCTGATGACTGACAGAACAAACTCCATAGTTAGAGGGAGAGAAGAAGCCCCATCAAAGAAAGTAGGAAGTGTGGAGACGTGGTTTGTGGAAGAAATGGATTGCAGGTGTTGTGGAAGAAAGGGAGCCTTGATTGTAGAGAAAGGCAAGAGAGAGAGGAACACCCAGAAATGTATAAAGAGAATAATTCCCCAAAGCCATTGGCTGGGAAAATGAGAGGGGCTGATTTTTGTGAGTTTTTGCAACCTGTGGTGCTTGCAAACTGGAGTTTTAAACATTGGTGGACTTGGCTGGGATAGAGCTCTCAGGACACTGCCCTCCTCCTGGAGATAAGGGAGGCAAGCAACCTGGGGGCAGCTGGCACCATCTGAGGAATGCCTAAGGTACACAAGGGTGAACTTGTTCTCTTTTCTGCAACACATCTATGAGAGAAACCTCTCCAGGGACAAAAGAGCTGGTGAGTATCATTTTCCTCCCTTGCCTTTCAGTATAAAAAGAGAACCACCTGCAGTAAACAGCACAGCACCCACACTGGCTGCCTAACTTGCTTAAACCAAGTCCCACCCCCTTATGGTCTTCTGGTACTTACCTTGTCAGTCAAGTGTGCCTCAGTCCCAGTGCAGTGGGCCCCTTCCCCAGACCAGCAAAAACCCACACTCCCATCACATCTCCTGACCAGAGAGTTCTACAAGTCTTCAGTTCTACTGGAAGTAAAATCAGGTCTCATTTAATCAGCAGAAAAGAGTGCATCTACTAAAACTCACTACACTCTGGTCAACATCCAAACATTGGCTACTGTAGGCAAGGAAAACCTCTGCAGATGACTGATCCAAGGGATAGAGCAGCCAAAACACAGCAGCAGAGTGTACACAACACATACCTGAAACACTCCCTGATATACCAGGCCCTGGTAACTATATGGCATCTTCTTCATCAAACCAGTCTTCTCAGAAGCAGGAAACATGACAGGCTTTTCTAAAACACAGAAGACTGAGATTTAGACAAAAATACCAAGGTGGAGGAATTCATTGCAAATGAAACCACCAGAACAGGTCACAACCAGAGATCTAATTGAAACAGATAGAAGTAATATGCCAGATGGAGAATTTAAAGCAGCAATAATAAGTATACTTGCTGGCCTTGAGAAAAGAATGGAAGACTTCAGGGAGGCCATTCCTGCAGAGATAGAAGAGTTAAAAAAAAGTCAGAAATGAAGACTACAATAACTGAGACTTAAAATAGACTGGATGTAATAAACACAAGGATGGAAGAATTAGAGGAACAAATAAGTGATATAGAAGATAATATAATGGAAAATAAAGAAGCTGAACAAAAGAGAGAAGAACTGTGGAACACAAGAATAAACTTAGAGAACTCAGTGACTCCATCAGATGTAATAACATTTGTGTTATAGGAGTCCCAGAAGATGAAGAGAGAATAAAGGGAGCAGAAGGTTTGAGGACATCATAGCTGAAAACTTTCCCTACTCTGGGGAAGGAAACATCCAAATCCAAGAGACACAGATAATAAGGAAAAATATCTGAAAAGCAGCAA
Organism: Ailurus styani; assembly: GCA_002007465.1. Taxonomy (NCBI): domain Eukaryota; kingdom Metazoa; phylum Chordata; class Mammalia; order Carnivora; family Ailuridae; genus Ailurus; species Ailurus styani. Next base: position 2,945,759 of record LNAC01000078.1, read on the forward strand.
GACCAAAGAAGTCCCTAACTTAAAAGGGAAAACCCGTAAGGCGAGCTGCAGATATCTCCACGGAATCTTGGCAAGCCAGAAGGGAGTGGCATGATATATTCAACATGCTGAATGGGAAATATCTGTGGCCAAGAATACTCTATCCAGTTAGTCTGTCGTTCAGACAAGAAAGAGAGATCAGGAGTTTCCCAAACAAAAACTAAAGGAGATTGTGACCACTAAACCAGCCCTGCAAGAAATATTGAAGAGGACTCTTTGAGTGGTAAGACCAAAACTGACAAAAAGAAAGCAACCCGGAAAATCTCTAGAAACCATATATGAACTGTCCTTCAGGTAGCATCGTGTTGCATGAAGATATGTGTTTTTAAACACAGGTGCAGAAGTACATGAGAATAGCTCTATGCTAAATTGCTTTAAAGTTCTTTGTGTAGAATGCATCTTGCAACTAACGTTTGTATCTATTCCTGAAGATGTAAATGTTTTGCACCTATGTGTGTAATCATATGGGTATAGCCATGTGCTTAACTGCTTGAATCTACCCTGTGTAGAATATATCTTTCCAGAAAATTCTTCTTTTCATTAAGATGTAACTAGTTTGTACTTATGTATACAATTATACAGGTGTAGCTGTGTGCTTAACTGCTTGAAACATCACTGTGTAGAATGGGTCCTTCAACTAATATCTTCCTTTCATTAACATGTAACTGGGTTGAATTTATGTGTGAAGTGAGCCCTGTGCTTAGCTGTTTGAATCTACACTCTGTAGAATGTGGCCTTCAACTAATATCTTAATTTGATTAAGATATAAAAGTTTTTAAACATAAAATGTTTTTTGATTAAATTAAGAAAGACCCTTGATTCAATCATTGGAAAACCTTAAGTATGGTTGGAATGACTTGGTTATGTGAATCTATCTTTTCAACCATAAATTTTATGGTATAAATATAGATAAATATTTTTTGATGAAATATTTACATCTGAATTGTGATATACTCCAGTATAAAATATATACAGATTTGGAAGACTGAGGAAAAATAGGGGCCCCTGGGTGGCTCAGTTGGTTGAGCAACTGCCTTCAGCTCAGTTCATGATCCCGGAGTCCTGGGATCGAGTCCCTCATCAGGCTCCCAGCTCCATGGAGAGTCTGCTTCGCCCTCTGACCTTCTCCCCCCTAATGCTCTCTCTCATTCTCTTTCTCTCTCTCTCTCTCAAATAAATAAATAAAATCTTTGAAAAAAAAAAGACGACTTAGGAAAAATAAAGAATGAAATATCTCATTAACTTTTTAATTACTTACATGTTGATGAATACTACATTTATATAACATTTTAGTTTATTGGGTTAAATATATTAATATTAATTTCACTTTTTTATTTTTCTTAATCTAGTTACTAAAATATATGTGGCCCACATTATATCCTGTTGGGCAGCAGTGTTATAAACCAATCTCACTTATGGAAAAAGATGTGCAACACAGTATTATGGATTCAGCACTGTATAATAAAGACAACATATTATTATTAATCATAGGAACTCAAGGATGATTTGATTATGCACAATTTGTCAATACAGTCTACTATATCCATAGATTAAGGTTTGTCTTAAGTACAATCTTTATTTTTATTTTTCTGTCTGACTTTCCTTTTCCTCATATCACTCTTCTTTTTTCTTAGGTATCACATGTTAACAACCAGTTGTATAGTGTTCAGTAATTTTCTCTATACTAATATGTACACTTGATTGACACTGTTATATTTTTGTTGTTGCTTTACAAAATTAAGATTATATTATATTCCTTTCTCTGTTTCTCACTTTGTTCATTCATCATATCTTCATGGAAACCCCTCCAGGCAACTATGGCAACTATATTCTAATCATTGCATAATATTCCATGGTGGGAATATATAAAACTTACATGAAAATTTATTCAACCCTTATTCTATTGGAAATTTAACTTCTTTCTACTTTTTGCCACTAGAACGATATTTAACATGCTTGAACATAGAAAGTATATACGAGTTTGGGGGAGATTTACAAACCAAAATGGCATTATGCATCAAAATGTAAAATTCTAATACATGCTGCCAATTGGTTTCCAAAAGGACAGACAAATTTGCATTCTCACCATTGACAATCATGTACTATTCCATGCACCATCAATAATAGCAATAGGTAATATAATTATATGTGGAATTCACTGGGGTGAAAAATGAAGGAGTAGCTGAGTCTGCACAGTGTAAGGAGAATATCAGAATTTTGTAAAGAAGGAAAGCACAAGGCAAGTCTGGAAAGGTAATTTTATATATTTATATACCTCAACATATAAAGTGAAGGAACACATTTAGGATATAAAAATGGCTTCTTCTATACAGAAGTTTTATACTTCTTTTTTTTTTTTTTTTAAAGATTTTATTTATTTAACAGAGAGAGAGAGCACAAGTAGGCTGAGAGGCAGGCAGAGAGAGAGGAGGAAGCAGGCTCCTTGCCGAACAGGGACCCCAATGGGGGCCTCGATCCCAGGACCCTGAGATCATGACCTGAGCCGAAGGCAGAGGCTTTAACCCACTGAGCCACCCAGGCGCCCGAAGTTTTATACTTCTGTACATTCCAGAAGATAAGTAATAATTATTTTTTTCAGAAAAATCACCATCTTTATAACTAGTTTTCTAGAGCTCATTCTTTCCTAACTATTAATTTATAGGGCAAAATTTCAAATATAGGGCATAGCTTTTTTTCCTAAGAATTATCTTTACTGAGATTTTTATTCTAAAGTGAATTCATGTTCAGTATAAAAACATACCACACCAAATTCATAGAATTATGTAAAGTAGAAACTGGAATGTATTACTCTTACTTTGTGATACTATTTGCTGAGCTAGCAATGTGGATTTTTTTCCCTTTCCTCATAATTGCAATTTTTAAAAAATTCCCTGATACCTCTAGAAAAAGAATTGTAGAGTTAATTCACTAAAATTCATAAAAAACTCTAATGGAATTTTTTTTCAATTAAATTCAAAGTCTGTGACCATCTACTATTTTCTTATTTTATTTTTTCAGTGTTCCAAGTTTCATTGTTTATGCACCACACCCAGTGCTCCATGCAATATGTGCCCTCCTTAATACCCACCACCAGGCTCACCCATCTTCCCACCGTGCTCCCCTCCAAAACCCTGTTTGTTTCTCAGAGTCCACAGTATGTCATGGTTCGTCACCCCCTCCGATTTATGGAATTGCATTTAATTTAGAAATTAACTTATGGAGAATTGAGAGCTTCATAATAATACTAAGCCTTTTCAGGAACATGGTATATCTTTTCATTTATTAAGTCATTCTTGGACTTTTAAAACTCTTGAGTCTCTTTGGGAAGAGATGGGGAGTAGTAGAAGGTTTGGCTTAAGTGGAGTCACATTCTCTTTTAAGCTGTGAGACTTTCTTTATAGTTCATGTCACATAGAGATAAGCCCATAAAATGATACATAGTTTCTCTGTATGATAAGACCAGAGGGAACACTTATCATCTGAAAACATCTCTAAGCCAAGAAACACATTTGTTAAATTCAGTTACTGATGTTTTTAGGTTGACTTTTCCTAGGTTATGAAATATTTTTCCAACTATCCAAATTTCCTTGGATAAGTTTGAGAAAATATTGAAAAAAATGCATAAATTACTTGATTGCTTGTACTTTTAGTAAAAGATACATAAGTATTGGTTAGGTTCCTTAATAATTTTAAGATATCAATTCAACATTTATTTTGTTTATTGTTATCATTTTGTTTATCCAAGAGTGTCTTGAATGCCTTTTTATTAAAATTTTATTAAATAAGTAATGTCAAAAATTAAATGCTTGTTAATATTCTTCCTCATGAAATTCCTTAGAGAGATTTTCACCTATTTCAGACTGTTTATTTAACAATGACTTACTTTATGTCTAATTTGAGAGTTTTGCTTTTATTTTTGTTTTGCTTTATTTAGAAATTTATAGAATTTTATATTGCCTAGGTGTCCAGAGAGTTATGTGGTTCAAATTTAGGCCTAAAGGTTATTTGGTTCTTATTGCTTCCCCAAAATTGTTGCTTTATTTATCCTATTTTAAAAGTTCTCTCTGAATTGAGGTTGAATTACATCTTTTAGAGCTATCTAAATGTTGAATTATTTTTTCACTCAGGCAATACATTAATTTTTAAATGAATTTTCTTTTGCTGTCCACACATTTGTGATTCTTTAAAAATCAGTTGGTTGAAAGGCCCAGCTAAAGTCGTAAATTTTATTCTCACATGGGCAAATTTACTTTTCCCTACTCAGTGCCCTGAAACTATTTTTCATATTGGAAATATCACAAAGTGTGTGACCTGCATAAATTTGAATAACTGCAAGATAAAATTAGTTTTGGTTTAAGGGAATATTTTTGACTCTTTTTCTTAATTTTATTTTTTTCAGGATCAATTTCCTTTAGCTCCTTTTATTTTAATCATATGCTTGATTCTTTAAACAAATTTTAATCATTTTTGTTACTTTTCATCCTTTATGCTTTTTCACTTTGGCAAAAACTGCATATGATACCCTATGCATGTAATTCTTCTTGAATATTTGGGAAGATTTGTTTGCAAGTTTATATTTTAGTATCCTTTTTCTATCCAATATCCAACATCCTATTAGGAAACAATAATGTCTACACAGGGAAGGATTAACTTTGCCTCAACAGGCTACTGGGAGGTAACCTCCAGGTCTTTGGAATGACCTGTCTGATAAGTATCTTTGTTTGCCAGGGGGCTTTTGCTGTGGACAGTGTAACAGTGTGATTTATAATGGAGTCTTTGGAACATTCCATACAGTTCTGACTTCCTAAGGAACTGGCGACTAAAGATATTATTAGCCTGAGTGTCCAGGTGGGGTTAGTGGTGAAAGGTGAGACATTTTGGCAGTATGTGATCAATACCCAATAACAACTCTGGACTCCAAAGGCTAAGGTGAGCTTCCCTGGTTGGCATTACCCTCTGCACTATTAGACACTAATAGCCAGAGGAGTTAACAGTATCCAGGATTCCATAGGAGATGCTGACCAGATGCTTTCTGTATGGATCCCTCCCAGATTCTGCCCCGCATCTCTTTCCTTTCACTGATTCTAATTTGTATTCTTTGAGTAAAATAAAACTGTAATTGTAAGTTTAGTGCTTTCTTGAATTCTGTGAGTTGTTCTAGTGAATTATCAAGCCTGAGGGAGATCATGAGAGCCTCCAAATTTGTAGCTTGCTGATCTGAAATGAGGGTGGCCTTGGGGCCCCCCAAACTTGTGACTAGTGTCTGAAGTGAGGCTACTCTTATGGAAACTGTTACCTCAAGTGTATAGTTTGTCTAACTTTTAATAATGTCCTAAAATTAATTAATGCTATATGTAACTACAGGGTAAGATTTCATGTATTATTACTTAGATACATCCATATTAAAGAGAACTACTTTAAGAAACCCATTAAGTGGCTACTATGTGTCAAGCACTGGAAAGGGGAAATACTTCAATAATTACTTTTTAACTCATGTATTATTTCATCTTAAAACATACACCTTCTATAGAGATAATTAGAATATGATAATATTTTAGGAAAAAGAAAGTCTGAAGGGAAACTGCTGTATTTGGGAGCAATTTGAATGACTTAACCTTGGGATACCATTAATTTATAAAACTTGTTTAGATTAGTTATCATCTAAAATGCTCTTCTGTTGTCATCAGATGCTTTTTAGTTTGATAGTAATAGAATACTCATTCTTATTTTTATAATGATATCTTAAGGAAAGATGGGAAAGATCAATGAAACCACAAAATTTGGCAATTTAAATCTATTTTTTATTTTGGGGGGTTAAATTCTGTAAATTTAATTTTGATTAAAAATGTTCTCATTTCTTTTTGTCATATTGAAATAAGTCATTTATTTATTTTTTATTGTTATATAGTCACCATACAGTACTTCATTAGTTTTTGATGTAGTGTTCCATGATTCATTATTTGCATGTAACACCCAGTGCTCATTGCAATATGTGCCCTTAATATCCATCACTGAACTAACCCTTCCCTCTACCTCCCTCCCCTCTGAAACCCTCAGTTTGTTTCCTGGAGTCCATAGTCTTTCATGTTTCATCTCTCCTTCTGATATCCTCCCCCCTTCATTTTTCCCTTCATTCTCCTGATGTCCTCCATGGTATTCCTTATGTTCTACATATAAATGAAACCATATGATAATTGTCTTTCTCTGCTTGACTTATTTCACTTAGCATAATCCCCTCCAGTTCCATCCATGTCAGTGCAAATGGTGCGTATTCATTCTTTCTGATGACTGAGTAATATTCCATTGTATATATGAACCACATCTTCTTTATCCATTCGTCTGTTGAAGGGCATCTCGGCTCCTTCCATAGTTTGGCTATTGTGGACATTGCTACTGTGAACACTGCGGTGCATGTGCTCCTTCTTTTCACAACATCTGTATCTTTAGGGTAAATACCCAGTAGTACAATTGCTGGGTCACAGGGTAGATATATTTTTAACTTTTTGAGGAAATTCCATACTGTTTTACATAGTGGCTGCAACAGCTCCCACCAACAACAGTGTAAGAGGCTTCCCCTTTCTCCACATCCTCACCAACATTTGTTGTTTCCTGCCTTGTTAATTTTTGCCATTCTAACTAGTTTAAGGTGGTATCTCAATGTGGTTTTGATTTGAATTTCCCTGATGGCTAATGATGTTGAACATTTTTTCATGTGTCTGTTAGCCATAAAACTTCTCTATCTGAAGTTTTTCTAAGTTTCATTGTGTTCAGATGTTACTAGGGATTAAGGACTCCTATAAAAAAAGGATTGGAAGACCACAGAGATTGCTAATAAATAACCCTCTATTGAGTCTGGAGGAAGTGGTTATTGTGAGTCAGATGACTGGCCTCCTAGAATGCCTTTTTTAATGATCTGGGAGAGACTGTAAAAGCATTATAATGAAATTTCAAAGATGCTAAATGAAGGTCTTTCAAACATGGCAAAATTGGTCAAATTATGGAGCTGGGAATTAGGAACCTGGGATGTAATTATTTCCAAGGATTGGAGAGTAACATTCAGGAAGAGGTAACCACAATCATGAGAACAATTTCTGATTTCCCATAAGAATGTTTGTCTGCTCTTATCTTACTAATTTATTATGTAGCTTATATATTCTTGTTGAGTGTTTGACTATATTCTGATAATTTCCACAACTACCAATGAGTCATTTCTGTCACTTAGAATCAAATGCCATAGTTAATACTTTATTCATATTTAAAAGTAAATAGAATAGGAATTGACAGTTTTGGTTTGGAGCAAAATGTCATTTGAAGGAATTAATTACCTAACTAGAGTCGTGTAACTATTCCACCCATAAAATCTTCCATGTGGTTATTTTTGTAATAGGAAACATACATGTTTTGCTACACAGCTTGCATAAAATCATAAAACTGCTCTTACAGTTAACAGAAATCCTAAGTGACATAAATTTTTCATGCTTTTTCTTTTTGATTTTATAACCTTTAAAGTCCTTTAAGGCCATCATTTTCCAAGAATAGTGTTGAAAATAATTCAAATTCATTTAGTAAATTGCTGCTTTTATACCTTCTGTTCAGTGGCTGGAGTTGGAGGTATAGCTGAAAGAGTTAATAGAGCTTTGACTGGTATCTGTTTACAACCACAGAATGGCAAGCCCGGGGAGAATATGGCTAAGTGCATGTTTGTGGAGTCAGCTAGTAGCAGCAGGATTTCAGAAAATGACTTAATGCTTTGGTCATGTGCTTTAGTTCCAGGGGTTGGGGCTATTAGAGTGAAGACAATATTCACAGTGTCTTACACCTTCTGAGTGTTTGACATTATGTTATCCTTCCAACTGTGAAATGAATTCTGAGCTGTCCTTAAATCCCAGTAAGTAACTAAAACTAATCTAATGTAAAGTAGGTAGCAGAGCAGTAATTACTGCATGCACCTAAAAATGCACCAAGCTCATTTACCCTATGTTTTTAAAGTGATACATAGGGTGGCTAAACTGACACTAATTAGACTCATGGGTGATGCCATAGGACCGTATGGACAGGGACATGATTATTGCAATCACTGCTTGGTCCAAGTCAGGCTCCTAGTATCTTAAAGACTGAGGGTAATAGGTGTGGCACTCCGGCCCCAGTTTTTAGATGGGGGTTCCAGGGATTTGTGTCTAGACAATCTAGAGTGCTTTGGAGCAGCCCTGTGGGTATACTGTGATGAGGAGATATTGGCTGATAGGTGAACCAGGGCTTCTCAGATAGCATCTTCCCCTGAATGGGCTCAGGCAGTTATTACAAGTATGCTTAGGAAATCTCCAGACTTTGTTTTGATGAGCACATTTAAGACAGAAAAATAATTTTGTGCTGCCATTTTAAGAGGAATGGTAACTTGTGTTAATGACTTCAAGATATCCCAGAAATGGCATCAGATTAAATAATGTATTTTCTAGGGTCATAGCTGTTAGAGATGGAGGGGTCTTTGTACACATCTCACGCAGAAGTCCTGGTTCTGCAAGGATAGCTTTAAGAAGGTGCTTGAAGCTGAAATAATATGTAGGATATTTTTGTAGGTATGTGTTTCTGGTTTGCATATTTATTGTTTTCATCAGATTCTTAAAGGGTTCTGTGACTTACAAATATTAAGAATCTAATCTAAATATCTTCACATAACCCTTCTTTCCTTCCTTCTCCTCAGTGCCACAGTTTTCTTCTTCTTATGGTCAACCATTTTCATGTTCATCCCCTTCTTCCTCATTCCATCCCTAGTCCGTCACCACTCCCGCCTCTCTCTTCTTTGCCCACAACCAGGAGACCTGATAGTAAAGGCAATTCAGTCATTTTTGGCATGAACTCACCATTCTCTTAGTTTATAAAAAAACCAAACCTCAACCACAGTAATGGCTTGAAGGAGATTGGTTGTGTCAAGCCCACTCCCCCCCCTCCCAATTATTCTTCACTCTGCTGATTCTCTTTGGCATATTGTGGTTGCTCTGTCTTCCAGAGCCTGAAACTCAGAATGGTCACCCCTCTTCAGAGGTTACACAGCCAGACCTGGTTATAAAGTCTCATGAATTTAATTTATATGCAGCTTATCCTTTCTGCCATCTCTACTGCCCTTTCAGGAGTATTCTCCCCCTCCTTCCTTTTCAAGACAGATACAAAAAACCAAAAATGTACTGGGTAAGGAAAACCCAAACTAGAGAACATGTATTCCTAGTTTCCCAGATTCTTACTTAAAACTCTAACTGAATGTGCTTATCAAGTTTCTATAGGCCAGAAACCTCCATTTTTTATTGATTAATTAATTTATTCATTTTAAAATTTCATTTAACAGCCTTATATTATACTAGGTCCTCATGACACAGTAGTAAATAAGGCAGACCATGTTTTGGCTCATACAGCTTTAGTTCAAAACCAAACTTCTGTTTGGCCTCTTTGAACCCCCATTTCAAAATCAGATGATTGACGTATTCCATGTTTCTAAAATGAGCAAAATAATTTAGCTCTCCTCTGAACAGGGCCTTCATATCTGTGTACTATCTTGCTAAGTAGCCTCCGGCAAATTATTTCATATTTCAGATTTTTATTAACTGATGAGCATGTGTAATAGAGATAATAGTAATGCTACATGATTTTAATGACTAGAAAGTGTCCTAAAAATATACAGTACTAAGCGAGTTCCAGGTAGTAAGGGGACGGTTTGAAATCTCATTTCCATCTGGCTGTTCATGCAAACGTTTAACTTGTGTTTTGTCCTCTTTATGTATATTTCCTTTGTGGTTGCCGGCATCCCTGATGCCATTATCTGCTTGTTTTACTTGAAAATTGAACTTGTCTCTTTGAAATATGTTACATAGTTTAAAAAGGGTAAGCAAACTCTGACATTAAAATCAACTTAAGTGGAGACGAACAAATGAATATAGATGGGGTACTTCGCTGTTTTCCCCTGGCTCCCTCCCCTAGCTGCCCTTTGGCTGGGATGTGCATCTCTGACAGAGTCATAATTCAGTATGTGTTCAAAGGCTACAGATTCAGCAGTAAGCACTTAAATGGTACTGTAAGTGATATCTTAACAACTTCTGTTAGGCTTAAAAATGAATCCTTGTAGAGACTAATATACTGTACAATTTTTTAAAAAGATGAATGGAGAAAATAGCCTGACTTTAATAGAGTGCTCTTCCCATAATAGCTAGAATTTGTGATTCACCAGCATACCCACATAATAGTTTTTACAGTAGTAGAACTGCAGTTTAAGGAAACCTCTTGTATCTAGGCCTCAGTTAATTAAAACATATGTTTAATTAACATAAAAAATAGAATTCCAGTAGGAAAAATACTTCTTTAGTATTTTCTGAAGAGGTTTAAAATCTGTGGTAGATATGTTTCTGCGCATTGGTGACCTTATGATTTTTTTCCAGTAAGTCGGATACAGCTCTGTGTACTGATTGCCATAGAGATAGTGCCTGGGACAAATGCCTGTGACAAATGCTCTTGGTGGTTGGCAAAGGAGGGCAAGGGTCCCAGGACAAATGGCTGGCTTTCCTTATCAAGTTAGGAAACCATCTGACAGACTACAATGGTACTTGTCTACTCCAATAACCTTAATTTCATTTGGGAAACTTGAAATGAGGCCATGAAGAATACACAAGAACTTGGTGACTTTGGGCTACTGATAATAAGATGTCCCATTTCTCAGCGTTCTCAGGGATAATCTATAAAACCTGATCACATAGGCCTTTGTTCTTTAATGGAGGGTTGGAATCAGCTTTAGCTAAGTAAATATGCATGGGGAACAGCTAATAAAAGACCACTTTTGATTGCCTTCATCTGTCTATCTCAAGTTTTTGTTTGTTTGTTTTTTGTCTCCAAGAAACTAAAGCAATAGCTGTGTTCTGTAGTCATGTTAGTGTCCACTTACAGCCTTGAGATTCCAAACAGGCCTATGGAATTTTGTTCTAAGCATATCAGACCTATAAGCTTGGATAAAGGAAAAAATCAGTTCTGAGACTTGTGTGCATCCCTGACACAAAAGAGAAAATGCAGAAGTAGTGACACAGAGTAGATATGTGCAGAGGAGACCACACCTGATGAACAGTGCCTAATCTCCCTCCTTCAACTAGAGCAAGGGGTGGATAAATAGATGAAGTAAGAATTTTCTGAGCTCCCTGATACCTGAATGATATGAAAACTAGAAAGACTTAAACTAGGATTAGAAAATCCAGAGCACACAAAGAAAAGAAGGTGTCAGAAATATTACAAAAACAATCGATTTCTATAAGCGCTTTAGTTCAGTGATTTCAAATTGGTGTCCTCCTAATTGGTGCTAATTAGAGTTTAATTCTGGGAATTTCTACAATAGGAAAATATATTTTACCTTCATATTTTTAGACTTATGTTGGACTCACAGCGAGTCTTTTTTTTTTTATAGAACAAAAGCCTCAGTTAGTCTTCCTTTTTTAAAGATTTTTACTTATTTGACAGAGAGATCACAAGTAGGCAGAGAGGCAGGCAGAGAGAGAGAGAGGAGGAAGCAGGCTCCCCGCTGAGCAGGGAGCCTGACGCGGGGCTCGATCCCAGGACCCTGAGATCATGACCTGAGCCAAAGGTAGAGGCTTTAACCCACTGAGCCACCCAGGTGCCCCCATTTTTTTGTTCAATTGACAGGTCAGTAGCGTTTATTGAGCATTTGTTGTACACAGAACAACATATCCTTCACATCATTTTGTCTGGGAAACTGAATGTGAAGGTTTCTGAGAAGAGACACAGATTCCAGTTTAATAACATCAGGGACCTCATTAGGAAGCACCTTCACTGATTCTGTGGTTCAGCTTCAAGGTTCCAAAGATTGTGTCAGAATGAGGCTTCCCTACATTGGTTTGTTACTTGGGCTTCCTCTTCGTGAAGCTAAGTGATAAATCATATTCTATTGAAGCAGCTTCATTTTAGCGTTGGTTTCTTCTTTTCAACAAAAGCTCAATTTCCATAGGAAATTTTCTTTAATATGGAGAAACTGTATCAAATTCCGATTATGCTTATAATCAGATTTGGGGATTCAGAGCAGAACTATTTCTACAAATAACCTCTATCTGTCAGGATATGCATGTGACCTTTTCTCAAAAGATTTAGTTGGTCAATTCAAATTTTCCCTCTTTCCCTGTCCTGTCAGTGCTCCTTCTACCTCTCCCCTCCCATCTTTGCTTGCCAACTACTCCTCTGCTATGGGTTAGAGCACATATTCTCTGCATATAGAGTGTTTATCACCTCTGATGGGTATCTGGCATCACCAGGAGAATGGAGGAAAGCACACAGGAATGATAATGTAGGGTTTTCTAGCATGAAGGGGGAAAAAAAGATGCATGCAGTTTACTTGAGTCATGTACAACTCTGGCCATTTGATATTCAAAAGCCCACAGCAGACCTGCCTTTAATCTCTACACATGTAGGTTTAGCTGCAGTTCTTAGCAGAGCGCAAGTTCAAAGGGGAGAAATACAACACTCAACAACAATAACAACAAAATCCAAAACATGCTTAGCAGGTCTTAGCAGCCCAGAAGTGCTAAACAGATTGTTTTACATGGAGATACAGGCTGGGAGCAGCCCATTAGAAAGAGAGCCAAGATAAGAACCCTAGCATAGGCAGAAACATGCTGCTTCTGTGCAGCAGGTTTATGGTTTGAAACGTCATAGAATGAAACATTACCAAACATTACAGTTACCTTCACTGGTTAACATGGAAAACCCACTGTGATTTGGCAAGAATAGACCCCATGTGTGTCTTCAGGTCACAGCCATTCTGAATTCCAGATGTAAACATTGTTGGTCATCACGGAAGTGTGTGTGGTTTGTGTTTGCTTATATAGTGGTATAAGGTGCTTTCCCCCCTGCTATCCTGGATTTTTAAATTGAACTTTATCTCTATAATATTCTCCACAAGTATTCTCAGCTTCCCTATATCTCTGCTCTATTACAAATTGCCAAATCAACAAGTTAGAAGTATTGGTTAATTGCAACAGCTGGTGCATTAATGGCCATTGGGTTAATTTGTTTGGAAACAATTTATGGGGGGATGAGTTATTGTTCTCCATAATACCTTTTCAGATATTCAAATAGCATTGTCAGAACAGCTGCATTAGTTAACTTCGGGAATTAAGAAATAATTTCTTTTCAGGTACCAGATTTCAACATGGCTTTGTTCTAGAATAGCTTTAGACCATGAGGTTACCACTCAATAAAAATTATGCCTTTGAAGAGTGGCTTATTCTCAGTATACATTTAACTCTAATGCTGTTTTAGAAGTAACATGAATGCAAAGTTAGAACCAGAGGTGTTTATTTTTATTTTTATTTTTTAATTTTTTTAAAAAATAATTTTTAAACAATTGGAGGCCAGTTTTCAATAATTTTTCCATTATTAAGTAACCACCATATAGGTTGGAGAATAGGTAGTCATGTGTAGCTGCTAACTTGCCCCTGGGCACAGCAAGTTATTCCTAGGTACAGCCCATGTGGCCAAGGAGCCTCTGTATCTCTTTTCTTTCAGAGTTAGCCAAGAAAAGCACAAAGCATCCATTTCCCAGACCCATGGAAGGATGGAAGAAAAAAGCTGCTTTATTTACAAGACTGCCATTCACACAGTTATAAATCTGAGTATCTTACCTGGACAACATAGATGAATAAACAAAAAACAAAACCTCCTTTCTTTTTCCTTTTTTCCCCAGTTATTTAGCTTTTCAGCTTAACAAGTTTATTTTGGTGACCATTTTTAGAAAATTTCTTAGTAATATATCAAGATAGCTCAAGCTTATGCAGAAATCCAGACTTCATATCTGAGAATTGGACTTGAGGACAAATTGAATGACTTGCCAGCCCTGGGACCTTCAGCAAATCGCTCTATCTCTCACTAAGTCTTAGTTTACTCATAGACCACAGGGAAGCAAGAGCTTGTTTCTCACAGCATCACTGTGAAAATTAAAAGCATGGTGTAAATGAAAGGTATTTTTGTTGTGTTCTCCAGAGTTTGTTATTTCACATATAATGATCTAAAATAAAAGTTGATGTAGTTATATAAATAATATTTTATACTGATTGATCTCTTTTCAGTTTTTATTTTAACCCATGGATTAGGGATTTTAGATTAGAGCTTTTATAACTTATTGCTGTTGAATGAATGTAAGAGAAAAAGACACAATCAGGAAATCCAAATAACATTCATTCACTTATCAACTCATTCATTTACTGATATGTATTATGTTCCTACAATGTGGGAGGTACCTCAGTGTAAAGATGCATATGATGAATTTCTTGCTTTTGCCTAAAGACTGGCATCAATGTGAGTAGCTGTGATGTGAAAGGGGTACATGTATGTTTAAAGCAAAGTAGGGTCGTAAAGGAGAAAGACAACTCTGTCTGGATAGAGGAATGAGGCAATGAGGATGGGGGTGTAACAGGCTTGAATAAAGTTTCTTATTCTCTAGTAGCCCATGGTCTGAAGGAGAAGCAAGTATACCCTTAATTTTAACAAGAAAGGTGATTCGGTAAAGATCTGTACAGAAAGATATGTACCAATATTCACTTTGAGAACATAGAACAGTGAATGACTGGGGACGGTGGAAAAGACTTCACTGTGAGTAAAATAGCTCCAAAAATGCTTTATGGAGGTTCCAGTCTTTCCTAGCTTTGTACCAAACTCTTTACATACATGAGCTCATTTCAGTATCATAGGAAGTATTGTCTGCTGGTTGAGAGTACACTTTTTGAAAATGCTACAAATCCTGGTTTTTTATCCTAGCTTTTCAGAACTTACCAGTTGCATTACTTAAGATGCTTAGCCTCTAAACCTTTTTCATCTGTACTACTAGGGTAAACATACTACCTCTTTGAAAAGTTGGCATTTGGATTAGAGTGTAGACATGTAGATGAAGCAATTAGTCTAGTGCCCTGCACATAGTAAACCCTTGATATATATATATACACACACACATATATATGTATGTACATATACATACACACACACACACATATATGGAGTCATTATATGGTTGTTCTTGTTGGAGCAATAGTGTCAGTAATAGGACTAGTAGCAGTAGAAGGAGTGGTAGCAGAGCAAATATATGAGGTCAGTATCATTAGTCCCTTTCTAAATATAGGGAAATCAAGTCTTGGCTCAGTTATGGAGCTTGCTCATTGCTAGTAGTGACCAAGCCATGATTAGAATCTTGCAAAGTTTAAGCTCTTAAATATTGAAGGAAGTTAATATATGACTGGCTCCTAAAAGAATAAGAATATGTCAAAAGAAATGAAGATGGGCTCTATTTGAAGGCCCAGGGTGCCATACTGTGTCAATTGGAGAAGAAACATCCATATTTTAACGATAATTGTCCATATTACTGCAAACCAGATCCAATATAGGAACTTAAAAATTAGCAGTTTTATGTACACAAGGAGCCTTTATGTTAACTGAGCAAGTTCTTTAATATCTTCCTTCTTGTTGGACATGAAGCATACATGAGTCAGCTCTGGCTGCTCTAACAAAATACCATAGACTGGGTAGCTTAAGCAGCAGAAATCTATTTTTCATTAGTTCTGGAGGCTGGTAAGTTTAAGATCAAGGAGCTGGCAAGATAAATTTCATTCTGAGGTCTCTTCTCTTGCCTTATAGGTGACTGTCATCTTACTTTGTGCTCTTGTAACCTATTCTTTGTTCACACAAAAGAGGAGTGAACTCTCTAGTGTCTCTCCTTTAAGTGCGTTGATCCTATCAAATCAGGGTCCCCATCATTATGACTTTTTTTACGTTTGATAGTTTCCTTAGGGCCCCTACTTTCAAATACAGCCACACAGGGAATTAGGGCTTCAAAATAGGAATTTTGGAGGGGACACAATCATTGAATCTATACAGAGAATTATGTCACACATTACTAGTTATATACCCAGAAGTAGTCCTAAGCAGATGTAAAAAGTGGTTTCTTCGTATGTATGTAAGTGTGTGTGTATTTTTCGGCAGCCATGTTTCTCTTGATGAAACTGTTTTCAACTTCACAGTGTTATGGTTTTATCTCTTTTCTCTTAAATTCAGAGCCTGTCATTTTAGGTGTGATATGTGTCAGCCTGTTACAGTGTAAATATTTGATATTAATGTAGGTGTCAATCCCTGCCTCCAGTTTAACAAAACTCTGTTAGGAATAGTCATCCACCTCTTGCAGGCTTCCTCACTCCATCACCTTGGAGCCTGGTCTTGCAGAACAACAGAAGTTCTCAGGAGGATGGAAGTGTTGTGGACTGAGCTCAAGCTTGGTGTCAATAGACCTGTGTTTAAATCCTGGACAACTAGGTGTCTTTTTCATGACCTCGGTTTTCTCATCTAGGCAAGAGGTATTATTTCCCTATTGGGTTGATGTAGTAACCAACAATAAGTGGTAATTATTACCATCACCAATTGTGATAGTCAAAAATAGTATTCTCTTCTTTCATGCCAGAAGGACTGAGGGATCTGGAGTTTACAAAAACTTGTTAATTTGGAGGTTGAAAAAAAAATGCTAGCTTGCTGAAATTTTGACCTCCTACCCCCTTCCCAAAAAAGACAGCAACCTGTCAAGTACGCCCTCATCCGGAGGCCTTGTCATCTGTGGAAGATCCAGATCTGTGATCCAGGTGACCAGTTTTAAACTGCTTCACTTAGGAGGATCCTACAGATCTTTGAGAGGGTTTGGCTTCTACTTTTCACATCTTTTCTCTTACTTGTAACTGATATACCCAATTAATGACGTACCGTACCTGACACTGAATATCTTCTCTGACCGCATTCCCTTAGCTATGTCCCTGCTCTTTTTCTCTGACTCATCATTACTGACAGATGCCCGTAGTCAGCCTGGAGTTGGGCTATCATCCCTAAAACTTTGTATTTTTCCTTCTTGTCCATCTTTGCTCCATATTTTGCTTGCTTCCTTCCACTGTATAGTCTCCATTTTATTCCCTTCATGCCACAAGACCAGTTCCATGCTGTGAAGTATACTAAACCTCTCCTGGGAGCCAACGTGAGCTGCTGCCATCATTGTTGTGAATGCATATGTTGGGAGAACAAAACATCTATTTCACTGTGAAATACTTGAAAATCCATAGAAAAGTGATAATGCATGTGTAAAAAAATGGAAAATGGACTTCAGGACAACCATGTTACTTTAAAATGTATCTGCCGGAAGGTAAACCAAAAACAAATGCATTCTAATGGTGGATTTTATCTCAATAACTCAAGCTGTAATGCAGCAAATATCGATACTGTTAGGAATACTTCAGTATCACCTTGGGCTGAGCTGGTTGATACAGCAGTACTCCAAGGTGCTAAAAAGGACATTGATTGCTTTGGGTGAGAAGGGACTTTTCCCTATCTAACTATGTAGAATTCATGTGTGTGATTGGCATGTATGAACACACATCCAGTCACTCATGCACAGATGTGTTTGTTGAGTCCTATACAAGAAAATATTGTCCTGACTGGGAAATGCAAAGATAAATAAGACACAATAAATCCCTAAATAAGACACAGTAAATCCCTCTCAAGGATGTTACATAGAATTTAGCCTGAGAGATATTTTGTTCTACATGGTGTAGAAAGTGATGCTCCAGGATTTTGTAGAGGAGTAGTTTGGATCATTTCCATTTGAGAGTATCATTTCTAAACCTTGGCCAGTTAACAACAAACATTTAATCCACAATTTGGGTAGGGCTCAAGAGGAAAGATTTGTTTCTGCTTCGTGCAGTGCTGGCCCAGATTGCTTGATTAGGACTGGAGGATCCAAGACATCTTCATGTACATGGCTGGTACCTTAGCTGGGGTAGTCAGGTTGGGCTTGCCTTTCTCCCTTATCCTTCGTAGTCTCTCTTCCTCCACAGCCTCTCCTCACTTCATGGCCTCTCTCTTTAGCAGGGCAATCGAACTTTTTTATGTTTGCTAGATTCAAAGGAGATGAAAATGGAAGTTGCCAGACATTGTAAGGCCTAGGCCCAGACCTGGCAAAGTTTCACTTCTGCCACATTTTATTGGTCAAAGCAAGTCACAAGAGTAGGCCTTATTCAAAAGGAAGGGAACTAGTATATGTAGACCTGTATGGGAAGAATTGTTGGTGGCCATCTTTGTAAATAATCTATTACACAGGCCTTGATAAGATTTGTACAATTGGGGCATTTGGAAATGTGAAGAAAGAATATTCATGGTAGAAAAATATAGGCTAAGCGAAAACTTAGAAGTGGGAAAGAATGTGAAAGACAGTTCTTGAATTTCTTTGGAACCCAGACTCTGAGGCTGATTGAGGTTAGTCTCTGGAGACTGGTGTATAGCTGAGGAATCTTTCAGTGTTCATTTTGCATCTTCATGCATAACCTCTTCATGCTCACTCCTGGTGTCTCTTTGCTTTAGGTCTACTCAAAGTCCCAAATAAAGTAGTGTAATATGTAATTTTAATCTTAACCAAGTTTTTGTTAATGGAATAATGCGTATTCATTATCAGACACTCATCAGAATAAAGGGCGTATGGTGAAAGTGAAAATAAATTTCATTCCAAGATCTTTAAATTTTACTCAGGGGAAATCACTAAATAATTTCTCCTGAATCCTTCTAAACATAATCTATACACAGCCAAGAAGGTAGGTAGATATCTATGTAATATATATACACACACATGCACACACATAATATACATACATCCTTTTTATATACATATGGGAACATACACTATAGGTTGTTGGCCTGCTCCTTCTGTTTACTTAATATATTGTGGAGATTGCATAATATCAATATATATAGATATAATTGGTTTCTTAAATTGAAAGAAGTAACCCTTCATGATAATTTTCAGTGACCATACAAACTTTTTGTTATGAATTTAACTGTGGTTAAATACACACTTGTGGAGAAGAAAGAAACAGACTAATTCTTTGATGTTCCTTCTGTAGACAAGAGGAGTGTAAAGAGATGACAGTGGTGGAATAAAGATGATAAGTAAATGGTGTTTTAGGTATCAAGGCTATATATACCCAGGAGTCCATAGATGTTTATTGTAGATAAAAGATATTTATGGTAATACCTTAGGGAGTTTGTTTAAAAATGTATAGAGCCCACTATAATCATAAAGAGGGAGTGAAATACTGTAGAGAGGGGCAGGCACATTCCAGCGATCTCCCTTGTTTGACTTTTCATGGAACCCTGGCCTTTGGGATAGCTATTCTGTTTTTTTCTCTCCTTTAATTAGGATACAGGAGAGCCAGTTACATGAGGAGAGTGCGGAGAAGAGATACAAAGGCCTTTACAGGCATACATGGACCTTTCAAGTATTTAATTTTGCTAGAAATACTGGCTTCCCATAATTATCAGATAAAGTTTGCTTTTTTTAAAAGATTTATTTATTTATTTTAGAGAAAGAGTGTGTGTGCACGTGTGCTACCTCACCAGCAGGGGGAAAGTCAAATGGGGAGAATCCTCAAGCAGGCTCCCTGCTGAGCAGGGAGCCCAGCATGGAGCTCCATCCCAGAATTCTGTGATCACAACCTGAGCTAAAATCAGAGTCGGCTGCTTAACTGACTAAGTCACCCAGATGTCCCCAGATAAAGTTTGCTTTTAAGCTCAAAATTTTTTCATAGTCCTTGGTTATGTGATATTACTATATTGGCCAAATGTTTATAAAATTTTCCAAACTTGAGACATTACCAAATTACAAATCCTGCCAGGATAGTTTTAATTTATTTATTTTACACAACTGGTTTTTCCCACTGGAAACTTAAAACTAGTAAGAGAAATAAGATATGTTCATGAATAACAGCTGTGGGAATCATAAGTAAAATAACTAATTAAGGGCTCACAGAAGGGCTCACATTGTCTTTCAGAAGCATGTACGGAGAAGGCTTCATGGAAGAGACTATAATGGAAAAGGGTCTTAAGAATGTGGTAGGATTTCTACAGGTGAAGGAAATTAGAGAAACACTACTTTTACTACACAGATGTAAAGACATAAGCAGAAGTGTGAAAGCAGGAATCAGATAAAGCAATAATAATAATGCTAATATCTATCATTTGTTGAGTAGTTTTGGTGTGCCCTAAATTAAGCGAAGGTGTTCTAACACTCTTTAATACTTACTACATCCTGCAGGAGAGGTATGGTTATCCCTGTTTTATAGAAATGCAAATACTGAGGCTCAGAGAGCTTTAATAATTTGGCTGAAGTCCAACAGGTACAGTGTAGAAATCCAGAAATTGTGTTTATATTTACCTGACTCTAAAGCTTGTGATATTTATAGGATGTTTACACCGCACAGGCCAAGTAAAGAAAGTTCTAAGAACAGTGGTCAGCCATGTTCACTGCTACTGAGAGGTTACATAAGAAAACTGACCTTTGGAGATGACAGCAGGAGGTCACTGTTTGCTTTAAGAGGGTCAGTTTCCAAGTTTTGTTGTGGCTGAATTCTTGATAGAATGGATTCCAGAGAAGATGGGCTGTGAGAAAGTGGATTACAGACAATTCCTCAGAGGAATTTGACTGCAAAGGGAAGCAGAGAAACAAGACAGTACCCTGGTCAATGACTTGGGATGAAGGGAAGGATGTTTGGCTTTACGTTTTGTTTGTTGATGAGAGTGAGCCAATAGAGAGGGAAGAAATGATGATATGGGAAAGGAGATCATTAGAGGGTCAAAGTCCTTGAGTTGGTGGTGCTGGCTGGGATCATCGAGTGCACCTGTGGAAGGGTCCGCTGTTGACAGGAGCAGTGATAGCTTCTTGTAACAGAAAAGGGGCAGAGGACCTGGGCACAGATGCAGGCTGATGTTTCAATGCTGGGAAGAAAAGGTCTTTTCTGACTTTTTATTTTTGGTAAAATAAGAAGCAAGATTATCATTTGAGAGGAGGGGCAAGGAGTCTAATTAGGAGTGTAGGATGGAATTGCATAGAATATGTTGCATTCCCTGTCCTGTTCTGAAGAGCACAGTAGGAAGTCTGGGCTGCTTGCTTTATGGAGGAAGCACAACTGCAGTAACAGAAAAAAAGAAATCAGCAGTGCTGAAAGAAGAAAATCCTACCAAAGCCTGGAGATCATCTCTACAGACACAGATCTGAGTAGCCCAAAGTGAAATGAAAAACAGATCTCAAAGTACATAAATCATCATAGATCCTGAAAGTTAAACATCCATAGGCAGCAGGCAGGAGGAGCGGAACCTGCTGGCTATGAGAGAGTAATAGCCGTGTGATTCTCAAGCTTGTGTTTCCATACATGAACCATAACTAACATAGTATTGGTTGAGTTAGGTGACAAGTTCTGTAGTAGCCTTGGAGAAAGGGTTGGAGAGGTGAAGCAGAGCAGTGAGGGGGCTTCTAGCAATAAGAGCGAGAATGTACATTTATCCTAAGAGATAAAACAAGGAAATTCAGAGCAAGTGTAACTATGAAATAAGGGTGAGATTTGATCAACTAGAAGATTAAACAATTTTGAACACAAGTATGCATTTAAAATCTGTTTTAGATAGTATTCCGAAAGTCTATCACTCATCAGAAATTTACTTCTTTATTCAGACATTTAAAAATCATATTTAAAAATCATATAAATGGGTTACATAAAATTAGCTTACATATAACAATTGCTTACCTAGTGCATATTACAATGTGTCTGGTGCAAAGAGCTTTACATACTAATGTACTCATTTAACAGGAACAACTCTGAGTTACATATATTGTTATTATACCCATTTTACACATTAGAAAATTGGAACACAGAAACCTGTCAGAATCACACAGTATGCAATGAGTAGAGCTAGGCTATGAACCCAGACATGTCATATGGCATGATCTACTTACTAGTTAAGGATATTACACGATAGGCATATTAAAATAAAATCCTGGATAAAAAGACATAGAAAGTGGGGAAATAATTGTACCAGGAAACTAGTGCAAGGACCGCTAACTAGATCATCGAGTTTCTTAATACTCAAGATGCAAACAGAAACAGGGTTTACAAATCTGCAGATTGAGCATGACTGTTGCCTGTGTGATTGGTTATAATAGGAACCAGCTTGTAATGTCACATGATGCATGTTATGGGCTGAATTTTGTCCTCTCAAAATTCATATGTTGAAGTCTTAACCCCTAGCACCTCAGAATTTGACTGTTTTTGGACCTAGGACCTTTAAAGAGGTGATTAGGTTAAAATGAGGCCCTTAGGGTAGGCCTAATCCAATCAGACTGGTGTCATAAGAAGAGGAATTTCAAGATATAGAGAGACACCGTACAGGGGCACACACACGGAGTAGAGACCATGTGAGGAGACAGCCAGAAAAATGGCCTTCTGCAAGCTGAGGGCAGAGGCCTCAGGAGAAACCAAACCTGCTGACATCTTGATCTTGGACTTTCTGCCTCCAGAAGTATGAGAAAATAAATTTCTGTTGTTTAAGCCACCAGCCAGAGGTGTTTTGTGATGGCCTCTTGAGCAAACTAATACGATGGAGTTGTAATTTTGGAACAAAACAGTTTAGATGGACCTCAGGGCAAAAGTAGGGATTTTCACCAAGTTTGTTTATCAGTGAACTGTGTAGGAGGAAAGCTTTAGGCCACATTATCACCTCTGTAGAACCAGACAACCCCAGCAGGTATCCAGGTACAACAGTTGAAATCCAATGGTGATTTTATGTTAACTACAATTTATGTACCGACAGTTTTCCCCTGCACATTTCAAGGAGACATGCGGAAAAAAGCAAAAGACACTTTCACATTAACCGGATGACCCTGCGTTATATGATTTTCTTTGCCCCCCCCTCAAAAAATTTCAATGACTTTTTATCATCTCTGCTTTTATTGTAGCCACACACTTTTGTAAAAGCGACTTGCAGAAACATGTTCTGAAAACTGACATTTTCAGGTAGCTCCAGGCACTGCGTGGGGCACTGAAGCAACCCTCTAGGCACGTTGACCTCAGCCTTTCCCTGCGCCAAGTTCCGATCGCAGCAGGAGATTTGAATTCATTATGAAAGGGAATTCAGCTTTCAGAACTGGGTACCATATGTCTTCCTTGGTGATAAGGTTGACATTTGCATCCATTGAAAATAGATAAGTCAAGTCATTCTCGTGCTAATTCTCACGGGAAGAACCTGCAGCTGACTTAAATCCAAGCACTGACAGGTTGCGGCCATGGGATCCCACAGGTTTTCACATCAGCGCATCTTCCAGAAGGCGTAAGGCAGTCATGCCTTGGAATTTTGAAACAGACAATAGACAAAGAGGTAAAGGGAAGTTAGGGTTTTTGCTTTCTCTTCTTTGTCTCTCTTGGCTCACACTGCTCATTTAGAGACTTTCCTGTCTATATAATTTTCATTTGTTTCTGTTTATTATTAAATTTCTCTATCACAAATTAAAAAAATCTGCTTGTGCTCTGCGTTAATTGAAAAATGTGTATATTGCCTTATATCAGCATAGAGTTGACAAAAATGCATTTGCTGAGGTTTCTCATTGTTCACTATGTTCTATCAGTGATCTATTATGACTTTAGAGTAATAATTTATGGAGGGACCAAAATAAAAAGTAAGTAAGTGACAGAAATAATTATTATTTTCTGACTAACATGACCTTGATAGATTTAAAGCATTCATATTCAATTACCAGGTATAAATAAGGACTATTAACATATACTTTTTTTAAATTGATATTTTATATCTTAAATGTACTCAAGTTCTTGCTTTGTTATTTACTGATTTTGGTCAAACCACCGTACATCACCAATCACAATTACTTAATACATCCATCATCTTGCAAACAGTAGAAATAATATTTTAAATTATTTAATGATCAGTTATACATCTTGGATCTTTGGACAAGAATGTGATTGCTTAACATTTTCACTAGAGGACAGTCAGGGAAGAGGATTTAATATAACTTCAGTTCATTACTTTAATGTTAATGGGGTATTTGAATATCCAAGACTTCTTTAAGCTCCAAAGTTATAAGGAAAAAAAAATTAGCCTTTATTTTGCCATTTTATTAGTCTTTCGAGGCAACCGTGTTGAAGATTTTGCATATACAAAAATATATGATAGTGTGGGGTAGTAGGAGAAACAATGGGCAAGTAGTCAAGAGAGCCTGGCTTCTTATCTTGCTTCTGCCATTGATTTTTTGGTGATCTTAAACAGTAAACCAAACTTGTCTCATTTTCTCATTATCCTCATTTATAAACAGCAGTAATAAGACCGTTCCTATCTACTGTTTCTTGTGATCAAATTAGAAAATACACAAGAAAGCATTTAGAAGTGTTATGTAAGTATTTTTACTATTAGTGGAGGTTTGTGCATTGGTTAACCTGAATGGTGAGTTAGCCAAAGAATGAGAAGATTCTTTCATAAGTGTATTTACCTCAGAACAGAAACTGGACTCTGCCTGATTACTTTCTCTGTATTTTAATGACACTCTTATGGACTAAAAAACTATATTCACTGAGTCTCATTTAATTTTGTGTTCATCTTTTACCGAGCAGGGTGCCTTGGTATGGTAGCTACTTGATAGAAGACTGAATGCATTTTAAATGAATGAATCACCCAATAAATGCAGATATGTCCAAGGTATTTGATTCTTTAAAAGGGGAAAGAAGATTAGATAATATTGTAAAATAGGCTTATGCCACATCTTTTAAAACAAGCATTGAAGGGTGCATGGATGGCTCAGTCAGCTGAGCACATGACTTGATTTTGGCTCACGTCATGACCTCGGGGTTATGAAATTAAGCTCATTAGGCTCTGTGGTCAGCGTGGAGTCTGCTTGTGATACTCCCTCTCCTACTCCCACTCTCTCATGCATACTCTCTAAATAAATGAATAAATAATCTTTAAAAAATAATTAAATAAGCATTGATTCCCAGTAATAATGTAGACTGTGAAGAAAAAAACCTTTCTCCCAAATTATTTTTTTCTATTATTTCAATTATTTATTATTTTAATTTTGTGTTGTTTAAAAAATTATCCAGTCATTGCTGTTTCTCTTGTCAAAGAGACCTGGAAGAAAACATGTTTAGCCTACATTGCGAGACTCCTTGGATGCACAGATAGAGGATGATGGGCTGGAGGCAATAGTTAGGAGTGAAAGACTTGGAAAGTTCCATGTATCGTAGCTGCATGTAGGTAGTCAGGAAAGGCATGGGGATGAATGTGTAAGACAATAAACCAACTTAAAACCGAATGGACCTGTCCTGATCCATTTAAAATTTGAAAACAGAGCTTTCTTTAACGTAATGGAAGATTCAGGAGATACTCCTTCCGTCCCTCTTCCTTTTCTCCTTCCTCCTTTCCTTTCCTTCTCTTCTCTTCCCTTTCCTTTCTTCTTTCCATTCCTCTTTCCTCCCTTCCTTTCTCCTTCCCTCTTTCCTTCTTTCTCCTTTTTTCCCTCTCTCCTTTCCTTTCTCCCTCTACCCTTCACCCCCCTCCATTCTCTTCTTGCTCTCTTTCCTTCAGCTCTTCAACTTCTTTTTACCCCCTTTCTGGGTTTATAAATGATTATCCTTTTTTGATATTCCACAACTATTACCTTTTGCTTTCAGAGAAGTAATTTCTCTGCTTTAGGAGAAGAAACAATGGAGAGCGGTCTTGTCCGTAATTTCCTTTGACCATCATCTTGCCATCGATAATAAGGTTTATCAACATCTCATAGGATATTGCTTTTCACTCTTCTTCCCCCCCTTATACTTAGGTCATTGCCTAAGTATAACTGGTATCATCATCCAGAAAATATTGAATCATGCCAGTAAAACATGAATTTAAGGAGCTATTCATGTCACAAAAATTGCTTATCTTTTTTTTCCAGTGATAAGTTAACCTGGAAGGTATAGGTATATACCTAAGTGTACATTCTGCCTATGACAGATATTTTATTTCAATTGAAAAGATAACTGGAGTTTTGAAAAATTAAATACTTTGTAGCTAAAAAGTATTACAGATAATACTGTGAAGCTCTAACATTTTATGAGAAAACATACCAGAATTGATGTGGGAAGCAAAGCCAAAAGAAAAATTAAATTTCTTTAGTACCTACCGCCCATTGGCAAGTCCTTGAAACAGGCAGAGTGACGTCCCTCTAGGAACTCAGCTGCCTTGATGTTAATACTTTGCTAAGGGCAAGAAGCAATCTTAGCATGACCCCGCAGGATCCTGTAAGTCTACTTTAACATATAAAAATTTCTTTGGGAACTTCCTTTATCTCTCCCCCACTGGATACATGTTGGCAATCATCCTCTAAGCATATGGTCCACTGACAGATATCTGAAGACTCTCATTACTGAGTTTTAACTAAACAGTAATAAATGACCTTTTCCTAACAATAGCTAGCCCCCTCAGGATCCTGGAAACCTTGTTTCCAAAATACCTTGGAGGCTTGTGCTGTCCTTAACCCCCTCCCAACTGGAAAGTAACAGTCACCTATCAGGACCCCAATGCAGCTCTTTTTGCTCATGGGTCCTGTCCCGTGCTTTAATAAGATCACCTTTTTGCACCAAACATGTCTCAAGAATTGTTTCTTGGCTGTTGGCTCCAAACCTCAAGATTTTCCTACATCAAGAACCACATATATTGGATGTTTTAGCCCTAGTTTTCAAGATTCTATTGTATTTTCATAGATTGGATGATACCTATTCACACTGGGGAGAGCTCTTTGCTTTACTCAGTTCACCAATTCAAATGCTAATCTTTTCCAGAAACACCCTGACAAACACACAAGGCAATAATATGTAACCAGCTATCTGGGCATCCTTTGACCCAATAAAGATGACACATAAAATTAGCCATCATATTTCTGTAATTTGCGTTTGAAATATCAGTGGTACAATGTTACCTTTACAAAAAATTTAATTTACTTATACAACTTTATATCTCTATAATGATATTTCATGATAATTGCATTTAAATTGAGTTTGTAACACTAATTTTTCTGTAGCTGAAAAATGTAATAAATATCTAATCCAAGACTGGTATTAGAATATTTTACGCACATCAGATTTTATTATTTCAGTGGTTTTATTCTGGTTGCACTATGCTACACTTGCTTATCTGAATTTATTATCCATTTTTCTCTCCATATATGTATGAAACCGTTTCCTTGTCCCTCAATATAACCTCAGTGTAATGAAATTTTTAATTAGTCTCTCCTATCTGAAACCATGGTTCATTTTTCTTGCACTGTAAGATGATTTCTTTTCCCCAAATATAGATGTTTCTGGAACTTAACTGAAATATGTGTGTCTTTTAAACCTAAAACACAGATTGTTTCCCAACTATTGTGCACTTGTGCCATTGCATACAAATCAAGGACATAGATTTCTCAAAGCATATGTAAACAGCTTATTAATGAAAATGTATAATGTAACTATATGCAAATTGACTTATTATGAGGGGTAGGAGTTTGCACAGGTATTAAAATTAAAAAGTTTGAGCTAAACCTGTGTTTGGGCCATCAAATACTGTGCACTACAAACTATCTTTTCTGTGAAACAGATTGACCTGACTTATTTTTACTTTCTCATCATGACTTTTTATTAATCAATAGTGAAATTTAGTTAATACAAATAATATTTCACTGCATTTTCTCGCAGTCCAGCTTTTGACCATAGCGTACACAGCATTTTCCACCTTGTATTTTAATTTAGGTTTGTTTCCTTTACTGGCTTATAAATTATTGTTGGTCAGGGACCAGGCCTTTTCCTTTAGTGCCCCTTACAACATTTCAATTAAATGCTTAGTGACAAATTGTTAAGTATGAAATTTTGAACGGTCTTGTAAGCTAAGCTAACAAGTTAAAATGTAGCAGAAAGAACAGAACTTTTACTCACAGAACATCTAGCACTGTTCTAACCTTCCCGGTCTATGCAGGCCATGTGGTAAGAGCCAGATTTACACCACAGGAGAAGAATTCTGAAATATGAAACTTGGAGTTTATTTGGGGTGGCTGGCGTCTCTGACCATCCTCCCCCTTGGAAGGAGAAAGGAGACCTTTGCTCTGGAACATAAACAGATCCTCTCTGAGAAGAGGGAAGAGAGGGTACCACTCTACTACCCTGCCATATAAACAAATGGCTCTGGGGAGATGCATCTTTTTTGTCTTTAGGGTTGCTGTTCAGTCATCTTTTAATCCAAGCACTGGTGTCTTTTGCTCAGAAAGCAGTAATCAAGCAGAAACATGGCAATATTCATGGAGTATTTCCTCTCAAAACTAATAAGGTGACATATAATGTATTTTCCAAGCTGGGACACTTTTGAGAATGAAAAGGTATCATTAAATTTTTTTTTTTTTTGCCAGAAAAATATCATGAAAGACAAAGAAAGGCTGAGAAACAAGTTTGGATACAAGAAAAAAAGAGACATGTCACCTAAATTTAGTGTGTGATCTGGATTAGATTCTTAAACTGAAAAATAAATTAAACATTATGGGGATAATAGGGAAAATTTTACTATGTACTAGATGAGATTATGTCAAGGTTACATTTTTTGAATTTGATAACCTTACTGAAATCCTATAAGAAAATGTTCTTGTTCTTAAGATGCACATTCTGAAGAATTCAAAGTTGAATTGTCGTGATGTCTATAACTTACCTTCACATGATTCATGAAAAAAAGTATGTATTTGTGAGTGTGTATATATATATTTATGTATAGAGTGTGTGTATGTATACATGTATATATGTATGTGTGTATATATGTATATACACACACACATAGAGAATAAGAGAAAGAGAGATGAGAGAAAATGAATGTGACTAAGTTGTAGAACATTGGTGAAGAGTATATGGGTATTGAGTATAGTACTTATAAAATTTTCTGATGATTTAAACTTCTTCAAAGTAAAAAAAAAAAATTGTCAAATCTTTGCATTGGGAAAATAAGAGTAAGCTGGGGCTATGTCAGGTGAGCCAGGAAGTAAGATTATCTTGTTTATAAAGCATAATAATATGTGCCAAGTACTATTCTAGGCTGTAGAGACACAAAGCTAAGACACTTTTCTTTTTCTTTCCAGGATCGCATACGCAGAGAAAAAAAAAATTGAGTCAATAAGTGTGAAATTTGTTCTAGAGAAAATTTTGTGTAGAGAAAATATTTTTGCATGTCTCCATGCAGTTGAGGGCATTCTAAACAAATTTTACTTAAATTTAGGTCCTGTGCTAAAAGATTAAGCTCTGGAAAGAAATTTACAACTGTAAAGGTAGTGAGACTTCCAGAGAGATTAACCTAATTCTGGTGTTTGTATTTCCTTCTAAAGAGAGGTGAAGCCTGGAACCTTGGAGACATCTTTGTGTTGGAAAGCTGTAAACTGGGGTTATCTGGCTAGTGGAGAGATTTATTTACATACCAAAGGTTAGAGTTAGAATCCAGGATTCCTCTTCTTACTGCATTTTCAAGATTCTCTAAGGGAGAAGGGGCGGCATATCCCTATAAACAGGAGGAAATTTATTCTTAACCATTTTTTATCTATAATACAGACTCCATTTTTACATATTAGACATTTGTTCTGGTTTTGATGACATTACCTCAGGGATAAGATTTGCACCAGTGCTATTTGCTGTGAGTGAATAGAAATCTGCCTCTGATCCAGAAGATCTAGTACATGCATTCAGGACAAATGTAATGAAGATGAAAATTTAAAAATCCAACAGAAATACATTAGGGGGCGCCTGGGTGGTTCAGTGGGTTAAAGCCTCTGCCTTCGGCTCAGGTCATGATCTCAGGGTCCTGGGATCCAGCCCCTTGTCAGGCTCTCTGCTTAGCAGGGAGCCTGCTTCCTCCTCTCTCTCTGCCTACTTGTAATATCTCTCTGTGTGTCAAATAAATAAATAAAATCTTAAAAAAAAGAAAGAAATACATTAGAAGTACTATAAAATAAGACATATGAGTATTCTCATAAACACAGAAGGGAGCTACTACTGTCCTCCAGAATTTGGTTGGATCTCCATGGAAGACAATACTGGTTTGACAGAGAAGTAGGATCCATAACGGTTCTCAGTTACTTGTGTGTTTCAGTTGGAACACATGGCGTGTTTCACTCTTTAAACTTATGAAATGGTACCTGTTCTTTTCTTTCCTCATTCTGAAGGATTATTTGAAAAGAACAACATAAGAGTAATATTACTTAGTGAACAATATGGGGCTCCATGCTCAGTAGAGAAAGCATCCATGGGACTTATGCAGAGCCAATCAGACTGGAGTTTGAATCTCACCTGTGAGAGATGGGACTTGTTAATTAAAATCTATCAGTCTCAGTGTCTTAAAAATGGGATGTTCATGTTTAATTCGAAGAGTTGTTGTGAAAGGTAAATGAAATAACCCATGTTAAGTGCTTAATGTAGTGCTTAGAAATAACTGGTCTAAATGGGTGTTTCTTCTCTTTCCTTCTTTTAAGTCCTTCCTCCTACCACTTTGTAGAAGACCATCACAACTATAAAATTGAATAATTGAAGGACATTATGTCTGTTATTTACCTGTCTTTGCAAATATTGCATTCTCGAAATGGGGCTCTCGAAATGTTGATCTTATGTTGGGAATTGAGGGCATATTGTGAACATGTTCAGAATAACCTTGCTTAAGTTGGTGGCAGTAGATGAGAACTCTTAAGAGAACCACTGGATTTGGAAGCCTACTTTATCAGTTATGTATATTCAGGATTATAAATAATGAGTGTATTAGCCACGTTCTAAACTCTTTAGCTCAAAACAAATTAATAGGAGAGACAATGCCATTTGGTTCATTCACAAATGTGTATACTTCATTGAAATTATTTAAATATTGTGTGAAAAATTTTCCCTTTGAAATTTCTATAGATACACAATCTGAAAAACATAAGATATATAGATTTCTCCAACTACTTGCTTTATAAAGTATTCTGTTTTTACTTACAGAATGATCACTTTTTAGTGGTATAGTATTGTTTGAGCTAGTTAATAAGAACTAAGAACTAAGATGAGCTAGTTACAGTTCTCATAAGGATTATCTTAGTAAGTTGTCTCATATTTGTATTACTAATTTATTACTCACATCTGAGGATATGATAAATTTCAACTAATCATTTTATAAAGTTAGAACTTTCTCATAATTTAAGGTTCAAAATGGTATAAACCATGAACCATCTTGGCTGTAATAGAATTCATTTTTTTAAAAAAAAAACTGTTGGGGCACTTGGGTGGCTCAGTCAGTTAAGTGGCTGCCTTTGTCTCAGGTCATGATCCTAGGGTCCTGGGATCAATCCCCTCATCGGGCTCCCTGCTCAGCAGAGAGCCTGCTTCTCCCTCTCCCTCTGCCGGCCACTCTGCCTACTTGTGCTCTTTGTCTATCTCTCTGTCAAATAAATAAATAAAATCTTAAAACAAAACAAACAACAACAACAACAAAATTGTCCTGGTATAAATTAACATAGCAGGCACTATGTGCCCAAATATACACAGAGTACATGTGATAAATAGGTTTCATCATATGGATTTTCTTCCTAGAAAAACTACCTAGCTTTATTTTATAAACTGAAACCATTTGCTAAGGCTTTTGAATAGCTGGACAAGATTTTTCTTCACTTAGTCTTGCATGCGTGCACACTTAATCAGATCGCTCTATAGCAGTTTACATGAATTTGCATAGGTAATCAGTGTATCATTGCTTGTACACCTTATATGTCTGTAATTATAATGACTGTTCTGCCTATTACAACCATATTAAGAGTCCATAGAATGAATTGAATAAGGTCTCCTATTGTGCAGTTCATTAGCAGTACTCCTGGTCCAGCCAAGTACAAGAAAAAACAGTTTAGGGAAAGGAACTAACTGATGCGTATGGACGTAGTCATTAGTTTTGTAACAGGCCCAGTCTTTAAAATGTTTTGTCAAAGCAAATGTTTCGAGTCAGTAAATTCTGCAGTTGCAAGGGAATTTCCCCGTGTAAAAATGTCACATTTTCCTCCACCAGTGGTAGCACATTGAGAGGACTATCCTGGCTGTTCTTAAACTAGTTTATATGAACAAACAACTAAATGTATTCGAATAGTGGACAAAGTAGAACATTTAAAGGTAACCAACACTATAATCCCTGAGTTTGTTTTACATGGTCACATTTGTCTATCATAAATTTTGCCTGGTGGATCAATATAAGCTGAGTCATTTCTATGCAATACTTAGTAGAAATTTTGTTTTTGTCACTTCCTCCCCTTGATGTTCCCATTCAACAGACCCTTGACTCTTAGACAACTCCCCTGAAGCTTTTCCTTGTGCACATCTCTTCTGCGGTGGTCTCAGACTCTTCTGTGGTGTGGTATTTTCCTCCCAAGGTTGTACAGTGAAATTGGCATGTCTAAATTATAGTTAAAGGACTAATTTCTATGATGATCCAGAATTCATATATATTAGTGAGAACACAGACATTGTGGTGGAAAATCAACAAAATAAAAAATGAGCAACTCACAGAAAAATTATGATTTTATTAAAAGAGGCTCAATGTTATTTATAATTAAACAAATGCAAAATAGGACAGCAGTGTGCTTTTTTTCACCTATCAGATTGGCAAACATTCAAAAAAAGTTTAATAATACCTGATACTGATGAGTAAGTAAAAATAATTATTCTCATAAGCTGTTGGTGAACATATAAACTGATGTAACATTGTCTTTTGTTTCTTGGGTTTTTCATCTTGTAAAACCCAAACTCCATAATAACAATAACTCTCTGTGGCCCTTCCCCTAGTCCCTAGCAACCACCATTCTTCCTGCTTTTATGAATTTGACCACTCCAGATTCTTCATATGAGTGGAATCATACCATAATTGCCCTTTTGTGACTGACTTATTTCACTTAGCATAACGTCTTCAAGGTCCATCCATGTTGTAGCCTATGTCAGAATTTCATTCCTTTTAAAAAGGTTAAATAATATTCCATTGCATATATGTATACTACATTTTGTTTATCCATTTATCTGTTAATGGACATTGGGTTGCTTCTTCTGTTTGGTTATTGTGAATAGTGCCTCTATGAACTTGGTGTACAAATATCTCTGTGAGACTCTGCTTTCAATTCTTTTGGATATATATCTGGAAATGGAATTGTCAGATCATATGGTAATTTTATTTTCAATTTTTTGAGTAACTGCCACATTTTTTTTTAAAGATTTTATTTATTTATTTGACAG
Source organism: Ailurus styani (assembly GCA_002007465.1). Lineage (NCBI taxonomy): Eukaryota > Metazoa > Chordata > Mammalia > Carnivora > Ailuridae > Ailurus > Ailurus styani. The sequence goes on from LNAC01000078.1 coordinate 2,978,956, forward strand.
AGAGAGAGAGTGTGTGCGTGTGCACAAGTAGGTAAAGTGGCAGGCAGAGAGAGAGGGAGAAGCAGGATCCCCGCTGAGCAAGGAGCCTGACACAGGGCTCAACCCCAGAACCCTGGGATCATGACCTGAGTTGAAGGCAGATGCTTAACTGACAGAGCAACGCAGGTGCCCCAACAACATTGTTTTTCAGAGTGGCTACACCATCTTATGTTCTCATAAACAGGACACAATGGTATCAATTTCTCTGCATCTTCACCAACACTTATTATTTTTGTTTTTGTTTTTTTTAATCTTAATGGGGTTTGGGAAATATCCCTCCATTTTTAAAAACTTAAAAAAAACTGAAATATAATTTACATACAATATTACATTAGTTCAGGTGTACAGCATATTCATCTGATAATTCTACACATTGTTTAGTGCTCACCATGATAAATATAGTCACTGTCACCAGACAACGTTATTATAATATTGTGGATTATATTCCCTGTGCTGTACTTTTCATCCCTGTGACTTATTTTATAATTGAAAGTTTGTACCTCTTGATCCCTTTTATCAATTTCGCCCATGCCCCTACCCCCTTTCGTCTGGCAACCACCAGTTCTCTGTATTTAAGAATGTTTTTTGTTGGTTCATTTGCTTTCTGTTTTAGATTGCACATATAAGTGAAACCATGTGGTATTTGTCTTTCTCTGACTTATTTCATTTAGCATAATGCCATCTAGGGTCATTCATATTACTGCAAATGGCAAGATAGCATTCTTTCTTTTTTGTTGTTTGGGAGTTGGGGGGGATGGGTCAGAGGGAGAGGGACAGAAAAAATCTTAAGCAGGCTTCACACCCAGCATGGAACCCAATGCAGGGCTTGTTCTGAACCCTGAGATCACGATCTGACCTGAAATCAAGGGTTGGACAGGTAACTGACTGCCCTAATCCTATTTTTTTTAATGGCTGAGTAATATTCTGACAATATTACTGGTGTTGGAGAATTTCTTGGTGTGTAAGAACTCTCATGCCCTACACACACACATTGGAATTGGGTACAGAATCTTACTTAGACTTAGAGAAGTGGGCTGGACCTTCCCTAAGAGTAGATGTAGACCCAATTCAGGCTCAGGAGATATCACAGGAAAAGTATGGAGGAACCTGGACAAGTTTCCACTCCTTGATAAAGGATGAGATGAGGCTGAGAAGAAGGCCTCTCTTAGCTCCATAATGTATCCTGCTTCCTGTTTTAGCTAGTAGAGCAAGGATTTGATAGCTGGAGCTACAGCTCCCTTCTTGTGACCAGGAAGCCAACTGAGCTGATGACAAAAAGCCAAGATGTGGAGGATGGCAAAACAGAAAGAATGTGGTCTCTGGAACCATGTTGAGCTGCTAAACTGGTCCTGGAGCACCTATCTCCATACTGGTTGAGTAAACAATAAATATTCTTGTGACTTATGCCACTATTAGTCATGCTTTTGGTTACTTATAATCAAAACCATTTTTCCTTGATAAAACGTGGATAGTACAATCACATTTATGTAACTGTGTTTATAGTAGCATTTGTTAATTTATGAATTTACTGAACATTTTTTGAGTTCATCTAAGAGGCTATGTGATAGATACCATTGAAAAGCAGACATTGCTATCCTCATGTAGATTGTAGTAGGAAAGAAGGGAAATAATCAAATAAAATATTATAGAGATGCTATATGGAGTAGAGAAAGTGTTATTCTTTGGGTTGTACCTGGCTGTGTGCCTTGTTTTGGCCAGTGGGATGTTAACATGTGTCACCAGCAGCAGTCTTAAATTTACCTGTATGGTTTGACTTGAATTTTGCACTCCATTTTAAGAAGAGCATGGTTTGGGTGGCTACTGGTTTTAAACAGATAAATGGCACGTGGAGTAGACCTGAATCTAATCTGAGACCTGGAGCCCAGTACACAAAGTCCAGTCTTGTCCAATTCAAGCCATCCCATAGATCTATGAGTAAGAAATAAATGCTTGTTGTTTTAAGCTACTGAGTTTTGAGGTCATTTGTTACAGAGCATCATTGTGATGAGAGCTGACTGATAAATGAATAGTACTTTCATGTGTTCCTTAATGGATTTGTGTTGTTTTTCATATTTCTATGCAGACAACTTCTAATTCTATATATCAAACCCTTAACTCTGTTACCTTTGAACAATTAACAATATTTGACAATGAAAGTGATAATTAGAGTGGGATTTTTCATATCACCACCATTTACCCTCAGGGAAAATGGAGATTTAACTGTGGAGCCAAGCTGAGGAAAGGTGAAGGAAGATCTTTTTATTCCAAGAAGAGTGAGCAGTCCATGGTTGGTAGCAGCAAAACTCAGTGAAGTGAACTGTGCCTTCAAAAGGTAAGACTGTGAGGGATTTAGAGGGCAATGCCATAGACCAATTCCCACAGAATGAAGAACTCAAGGGAAGTATGATTGGATGTGTATCTTAGTACATGAGGTATACCTGTTAGAGAAAGGATGAATGTAATAATTCCCAGTTTCAGGGAGAAGCAGACCAACATATGATTATGCTGAAAAGATACAGTTCCTTCCTCAGTCAGTACCTTGAGATTGCTGAACATTATCTGGTCAGTGAGTGTGTGTGTGTGTGTGTGTGTGTGTGTGTGTGTGTGTGTGTGTGTGCATGTGTGCATGTGTGTAATTGAAACTTTTGCTAATTTCGGGACCATTTAATTTTTTACTTCTGTGGTGAAATTTAATGTCTTCATTGTCAAAAATAAGATGAAGATATCTGGGAGGAGTGAAAGTTCTGAACATCCAGTCTAGTAAAAATACTTCTCTTTGAATACCTCCCCCAAACATCTACCTCGTTGTGAGATGTATTCAGTCATGGGGATTAAATATTTCAGGTCTTAAAGGGATCAAAAAATCAGAGTACAAAAATGATAAAATAGGGCGCCTGGGTGGCTCAGTGGGTTAAAGCCTCTGCCTTCGGCTCAGGTCATGATCTCAGGGTCCTGGGATCGAGGCCCGCATCGGGCTCCCTGCTCAGCAGGGAGCCTGTTTCCTTCTCTCTCTGCCTGCGACTCTGCCTACTTGTGATCTGTCTCTCTCTCTGTCAAATGAATAAATAAAATTTTAAAAAAATGACTTAAAAATAATAAAATAACAAAAACTAATATAATACAATATAATAAAAATATTAAGCTATGCTTTTGTCAATGATTGTACAAGTAAATAAAATGATTATAAAAATAAAGGCAGTAGTAGAAAACCATATATTCTACTGCTATATACAACAGAGTTTTCTAGACATGCCTCATTATATATCATATGGGGGCTCTTATTAAGCACACAGTTTTGGTTCTAGCCCAAACTGAGTCAGATCCTCTAAAAAAGGGCAGTTAATATGTTTAGTAGATTCCTCGATGAGTTATAGGATTAGGTCAGTTGGAAAATGCTGGTTTATTAGGTTTTATTCCATAGCAGTTATTTTCAGTGTGTGTTTCCTAGACCAGGAGCATTAGCATATCCTTAGGACTTGCTAGAAATGTAAACCCTCAGGCCTATAACAGAGCTTCTGCAACAAAACTCTGGGAGTGGGGCCCAGCTATTAGTGTTGGTATAAGTGCTCTAGATGATTCTGATTAAGGCTAAAGCTTGAGAACCACAGTTCTACAGATTTCAGAATGGTGAAGAGTAACACTTGGGTGTGCCTACAACAAATCAAAAGTAAAAAGAGTCAGTACTTGGGAGATGTTAAACTCTATGACCGACAAGCAGCTTTTAAACATGGACCTTAACATTGCCTTTGTAAATAGTATATAACACACAAATTTTGGATTTTCTCCTTTTGGGAGGAGAATGTTATTCTGCCCATCAATTGAATGGCTACCATATGCCTAGTACTGATTAAGCTTTTTTTCCTACATTGCAGTAATCACTGAGCTCCATTTTCAGGCAAGCACTTCATGGAGGACTTGGCATTTTAAGTGGCAGCTTGAAAGGTAGTGTTTCAACAGGTAGAAGTTGGGAAAAAAATTAACTTCAGGGCAGAGAAAAGAACAGTAGTAAAAGCAAGGACAAAGGGAAAAAAGTGAATTTGGATAATAATGAATGGAGTAGAGGGGTGGGTCTCAAACAATCTGCATCAGAATCACCTGGAGAGTTTGTTTAACTACTGGGCTCTACCCCCAGAATTTCTGATTTAGTACCTCTGGGGTGGGCCTGAGACTTTGAACTACCAGTGTATTCCTAAGTTGTGCTGGTGCTATTCATTTGAAGACTACATTTAGAGAATCGCTGGTATGGTATGTGTGACAGAGGGTAACAGTGACCAAATACCTAAAGGTGTTGGTTTCTGAGGCCAGATTACAAAGGACCTGAATTCATACCAAGAAGTAATGGCTTTTTATGTATATGTGTGTTTTTTCACTTATCTTGGTTTTGTTTAAAGCAGAAACAGTGACATGGCTGGGGTCCCTCTGGACTACTCTGATGTAGTATGCAGGGTTGAGTCAAGGAAAGAGAAAGAGGCGTATTCCTAAATTACTTAACTCCAGTCTTCCTACTTTACTGGGACTGCTCCCACCCTGTAGCTCCACATCTCCATTAGAGAACATATGAAATTCTTTCTGTTTTGAACATAAGAGAACAGTTGAGATGATATTTCAATGACTAATTATTTAACACTTCTTAATTATTTGCACTTTATAGGTGGTGCATAATAATCTCAATGAATCTCTGTTTCGGAACTTCAGCTACTATAGAGCATTGAGAGAAAAATGTCAAGCAGTGTGCATGAAAGGGAAAGGGAATACACCTTTTTGGATGGGAGGGCTTTCTTGTAGATTGCTCCCAAGCCTAGTTGCTTTTAGATTACATGCTTCCCTTTCTCAATCCACAGATCTCAAATAATGCCAGGTTTCTGTGTAGTAGATTAGTTTCTGACTGCAGTTATATTCTGATCCATTGCTAACCAATCAGCTGTGCTAACTATGTGTGGTAATCTGACTTTAGTAGGAATATGGGCTTTCAGGATCTATTTGGAGTTTTTAGGTTCCTCTAGATGGTGAAGATTAAGATTATGGCATACAAATTTTTGTTACTTTGTACATGTATATGGGTTTGGGTGTGTCTTTCATCCTTACTTTAAATATCCTGTGTACATTCTATTTTTATTGTAAGTCTCATGAAATCATTTTGGAAGTTGGTGGGGATATAAATAAATAAAATAGGGGATTATCCATCATATTATTGTTGTCTTTTATGTGTTCCAGTTCATCACTTCAATTCCATATTAGAGACATGTGAAAGACAGAAAGAGTTCCATTACATAAGATAATGTTATTTTCTCAGATAATAATATAATAAATAAAAGCTTCTCACAAATTCACCTGTGGAGGTATCATTTGGTTTTCCAATGAATAGCTTCTCGTCTGCAGCCATATTCCTCTGCCTGTTGCCCACTTCAAGGAAGCCAGAAACAGAGGGACATTGGAACTTCATCCATGAAAAAAATATTGTCACAGACTTTAATAATGATCAATGAGAAGGGGACAACAGTTTGACAAAGAAATACATAAAATTACCAAGAATGGTAATAACTAGATGAAGATCAATAACTAATTGTTTTAAAGACAGAGATGACTGGAACAAGGCAAAAATGTGAGGGAAAATGGCCCAGAAATTAAAATAATATGTATCCATTTGGAAAATAGAATTAAGAATGCCATAACCAGGCAGTTTATATAAGTTATGCCCAGTGGTGTTAAGACAAAAAAAAATCTAAGACTTCCCTTCTTGGCTTGAGGTAATAAATATCCCCAAGTTTATTATTTTCTCTTGTCAACAAAATCAGCTGAAAACTACTCAGAAGTATTAGTATATACATGTAGTGTTTTACATTATAGAGAAACATTGAAATGAATAGGATTCGTTCTTGAATGTCATGTATTTTTAAATGAATCAGAAGTGGTCCTGATGATGGGTAGTTTTATGTCACTATATCGGAAAATGATACATGGGCTTTCCAACACCACCATCAGGCTGATTATGGCAGTGATAGGTTGGATGTGATTGAGATTTGAGTGTTTTAAATGATACTTTACATATACCATGCTTCCTGAAATAAAATACAATTGATGGTTCTTCTCTCCTTCCATCTCTCAGTATGGAACAAATAAAGAAAAGCACAAATAGTTGAGGCAACGTCATTGTTTAAATCATGGTGTAAATCTCAGAGGATTTCATATCCAATATTACTTTTTTGCTGTTGACATCAGGGAAAAAGGTTAAGATATCTACTTCAGCTTTCAGGGAATCTGTTGCCTTTTGTTTATGCTGAAAACTCATAATGGTGGCTCTTTCCCAGCAGATTAATGAAAAAATGTTTCAAATAGGCCATCAAAATTACTACTGAATATTCAAATATAACAGTGTGTGTTTCCGTCTTCCTTTTTTAAAGTTGAGGTATAATTGACATATCACATAATATTAGTTTCAGGTGATTCAATTTTGTATATATCTAGTAAATCTAGTTAACATCTGTCACCATATATATTTTTTTCTTATTTTTTTAAAAGATTTTATTTATTTATTTGTGAGAGAGAGGGAGAGAGCACAAGCAGACAGAGTTGCAGGCCAGAGGCAAAGGGAGAAGCAGGCTCCCTGCTGAGCAAGGAACCCCATGTGGGACTCAATTCCAGGACCCGGGATTCTGACCTGAGCTGAAGGCAGAGGCTTAACCCACTGAGCCACCCAGGCATCCCATATTTTTTTTCTTATGATGAGAACTTTTAAGATATTTCTCTTAGCAGCTTTCAAATATGCAACACAGTGTTAACTGTAGTCACCATGCTGTGCTTTAGGTTTCCTTGATTTATTATATAACTGAAAGTTTCTACCGTTTGAGTTCCTTCACCCATTTTCTTCCTCCCACACCCTCCACCTTTGGCAACCACCAGTCTGTTCTCTGTATCTATGAGCTTGTTTTTTTGTGTTTCTGTTTTTAGATTCTACATATAAGTGAGATCATACGGTATTTGTCTTTCTCTGTCTGACTTATGTCACTTAGCATAATGCCCTCAAGGTCCATCTTTTTTGTCACAGATGACAAGCTTTCATTCTTTTTTACGTGACTAATATTCCATTATATATATATGTTATATCTTCTTTACATGTTATATTATGTATATATAATGTGATGTGATATTCATATATTTCACATCATTTATGTAATGTGATGTGATATATACATCACATTTTTCATATATATATGATATATATGTGTGTGTATATATACATATACACACATACATATATATCATATATATATATATCACATCTTCTTTATCCATTTATTCATTAATGGACACAGGTTATTTCCACATCTTGGGTATTGTAAATAACACTGCAGTGAATATGGGGGTACATATATCTTTTTGAATTGGTGTTTTCATTTTCTTTGGATAAATACCCAAATACCTATGTATTTTATGTAGAGGTTTTGAGGACCTGTATACTGTTTTCCACAGTGGCATACCAATTTACATTCCCAAAAAACTATGCACAAGTGTTCTCTTTCTCCACATCCGTGCCAACACTTAATGATTTTTTGGTTTTGTTTTGTTTTGTTTTTCGATAATGGCCATTCTGACAGATGTGAAGTGAAACCTCATTGTGGTTTTGATTTACATTTCCTTGATGATTGGTGATGTTGAACATCATGTACTTTTTGGCCTTCTGTATGTCTTTTTTGGAAAAATGTCTGTTCAAATCTTCTGCCCATTTTAAAAATAAAATTGCTTTTTATTTATTGAATTTTAGGAGTTCTCTCTATATTTTTGGATATTAAGCCCTTATCAGATATATGATTTGCAAATATTTTCTCTCATTCAAAGGTTGCCTTTTCATTTTTTTTATGGTTTCCTTTGCTGTGCAGAAGCATTTTAGTGTGGTGTAGTGCCAGTTGTTTATTTTTGCTTTTGATGCTTTTGCTTTCAATGTCAGATTCTCTGTCTTCTGTTTTAAATGGTGAACATATTTAGAATATAAACAGTATTGGGTTTTTTTTCCTTACTATTTATACCTGTAATGGTGGTAGTCACTCAATAAATGTTTGATGATATTGAAACATAATACAAAGGAGAGAAAATGATGCATATGAATATGAATAGATTCAGGCATTATTAGCACTGAAAAAATCAGTGATCATCTGCAGTGGTGTCACATTAAAGCATGAGATTTGTATTATAGCAGACTAAGTGTGCCATTATGGCTCCATCATTTATTGGCTGTGTGACTTTGGACTGAGTCTCAGTTTCCTTAGATAAAATAAAATGAAATTATTCAAATATACTGGCTTTAGGATGGGTTCCTTCAAAAGCAGAGCCCGAGTCAAGAATTCATATGCAGGTAGCATATTTGAGACATGATCCCAGGATACAGGAATAAAAATATTGGGAAATGAGACTGAGAAGGAAGTCGAACCAACAGCATTCATTATGGATTTCGGTATTCCAGGTAAAAGGGTGTTGATTCCCACAGGGCTTCTGAAAAGAGTTCAGAGTATCTTCTAGAAATGCTGCTCTAAAGGACAGGATATGGGCATTTGTCTTCCAGTGATTGCACATAAAACTACAGAAATCAGAGATAAGTTGAAGGAATGTGGGGCATCACAAGTATATGAAATTGTTGAAGTACCTAATATGATTATGTAATTAAGGTACTTGATGTTTTATAAGCTCTTAGGCGATGTTTCTTTTTCCTTCATTTTATTAATGAGAGAACTTTAGAGGACGTATTAGTCAGGCTTTTTTTTTTTTAATTTCAACTCAATTCGCCAACACAAAGTACATCATTAGTTTCAGATGTAGTGTTCAACAACAGTTGTGTAGAACACCCAGTGCTCATCGAACACATGCCCTCCATAATGCCCATCACCCAATTGCCCCATCCTTCCACCCATATGATTCAGTTTTATACAACTATTTAACATCAGTATGGGCTGGATCCCATGTCACTTGACTCTCCTTACTTCATTCCCCTTTTTGGCATACCATAAACTTGGTTTTAAGGTACAACACTGTATACTTATTATCTTACCTTTGATTAAGCTTAGAATAAATGCTAGACATTTTAATTACCATTTGTAATGGAATGTAATTTCTACTTAATATCTTTCCAAAGGAAGCACATGAAGGTAGTATTAACATGTTATACCTTATAAAAATTGATTAGCTCATCATGTGGATGATATCCTGAAAAAAAACTGTTTTGAAGATGATTTTTGAAAATTCCTTTGTTATCTTTTAGACATAAGATAGCAGTCCCTGCCTCCCTCCCCCAGTCACCACCCTCCCTCCTCTACTCCAAGAATAGGTTGCTTATTAAGACTGATTTTGTGGTGGAAAAACTGCCCTGTATGGAACCAGAAAAGACCCCAAATAGCCAAAGGAAAGTTGAAAAAGAAAACTAAAGCTGGTGGCATCATAATTCCAGACTTCAAACTCTATTACAAAGCTATAATCATCAAGACAGTATGGTACTGGCACAAAAGCAGACACATAGATCAGTGGAACAGAATAGAGAGCCCAGAAATGAACCCTCAACTCTATGGTCAACTAATCTTTGACAAAGCAGGAAAGAATATCCAATGGAAAGAAGGCAGTCTCTTCAACAAATGGTGTTGGGAAAACTGGACCATTTCCTTACACCACACACAAAAATAGACTCAAAATGGATGAAAGACCTAAATGTGAGACAGGAATCCATCAAAATCCTAGAGGAGAACACAGGCAGCAACCTCTTTGACCTCAACCATAGCAACGTCTTGCTAGATGTGTCTCCAGAGGCAAGGGAAACAAAAGGAAAAATGAACTATTGGGACTACATCAAGATAAAAAGCTTCTGTACAGCAAAGGAAATGGTTGACAGAACCAAAAGATAATCTACAGAATGGGAGAAGGTATTTGCAAATGTTTTGTCAGATAAAGGGTTAATACCCAAAATCTATATAGAACTTCTCAAACTCAGCACCCAAAGAACAAATAATCTAGTAGAGAAATGGACAGAAGACACAAACAGACATTTCTCCAGAGAAGACATACAGATGGCCAACAGACATATGAAAGATAATGCTCAACATCATTTGGCATCAGGGAAATACAAATAAAAAACCACAATGAAATGTCACCTCACACCACTCAGAATGGCTAAAATTAACCACTTAGGAAATGACAAATGTTGGCAAGGATGTGGAGAAAGGGGAACCCTCTTACACTGCTGGTAGGAATTCGAGCTTGTATAGCCACTCTGGAAAACAGTATGCAGGTTCCTCAAGAAGTTGAAAATAGAGCTACCCTAAGACAGCAATTGCATTACTGGGTATTTACCCCAAAGATACAAATGTAGTGATCCGAAGGGGCGTGTGGATCCCAGTGTTTATAGCAGCAATGTCCACAATAGCCAAAATATAGAAAGACCCAAGATGTCCATTTACGGATGAATGGATAAAGGAGATGTGTGTGTGTGTGTGTGTGTGTGTGTGTGTGTACACACACAATGGGATATTTATCAGACATTTAACAAAATGAAATCTTGCCATTTGCAACGATGTGGATGGAACTAGACGGTATTATGCTAAGTGAAATAAGTCAATCAGAGAATTATGATTTCACTCGTGAAATTTAAAAAACAAAACAGAGGAACATAGAGGAAGTGAGGGGAAAAATAAAACAAGATGAAATCAGAGAGGGGGACAAACCAAAAGAGACCCTCAACCGTAGGACATAAACTGAGGATTGCTGGAGGGGAAGTGAGTAGGGGGATGGGGTAATAGGGTGATGGGCATTAAGGAGGGCACATGATGTAATGAGCACTGGGTGTTCTATACAACTGATGAATCCCTGAACTCTACCTCTGAAACTAATAATACCCTATGTATTAATTAATTGAATGTAAATTAAGTTAAATTTAAAAAAACTATGCCCTTTGGCAAAGAGAGACAGTTTTTGGTTGGTTGTTTTTGTGCTTTAGCGTGGCTTATAGCTTCGTTTTTCAAATTATTTTTTTGCTTTTTTGAAATTCGCTGCTTTTACATTCACTTACTCACTGATCCTTTGAACTATTCACATATTTTTCAAAAATGTATTGCAGTAGTTCTTTTCCATCCCACAGGCTGATCCACAGGCTGCCTATATACTCCTTCCTTCCTACCCCACCACCAACTTGCTTACCACCACTTGGCAAATAACAGCTTCCAACCTTTTTTTTTATTAGGATTCCATTTTTACTGCCTGAGTTAAGTTTTATGGTAGGCAGTTACCCCTTGGTTTTCAATTTATTCATACTAGCTTGGCCCCATTCTCTGAAGTGACTTGAACGCAAATTCAGTGGTTGTATATAAAATGGGATGTCTAAGGTGATCAGGGGAATAGCTTTAATATTGTGGTGCTACCCTATCATTAAAGTGGTTTTTCTTCTCCCTGGGCATGCGAGAATACTATATTTCGGTTTCCCTTTTAGCTAGTTGTGTTGCCAGGGAAATGCCAGTGCCTGAGGGAAATCAGGAAGCCTCTTTTTGATGTCAGAAACAGCCACAGCTGGGGTCACTGAATAACCGCAGCCGACTGTCTCCCCTCACCAACTGAACCCAGTCTACTCTGTTATATAAATGAGTACTCAACTTGCATTTTAAGTCAATGAAAGCTTAGGGTTTATTTGTTATAGCAGTTGTCCAACCTTAACTAATATAGAAATCTTACCTTATAGTTGAAAATACTTCACAAGACATACTTACATACTGACTTGATAGTTACAATTTGTGTGACATACTTTTATGCCTATTTCCTAATAAAGGAATTGAAGTATGTAGTGTTATCAGAGCTTAAGGTCAAGTTCAGGATAGATTTACAGGACTTGAAAGATTAGAAATACAAGCTGTTGTGACAGGCTAAGAGGTTGAGTGAAAGCAGTAAAGTATGACATAGTACAGTACGTAAGCTACAATATGTAAATATTCATTTAGGCAGGATACATAAAATATAAGGGCTGATCCCGGGACAAGGATGGACTACTTTCTCCTGTGTATTAGAACTGTGAGGGTTTTCAACAATTTGAGAATGTATAGCTGAAGGGACTGAAACATCCCTAGAGGTGTGGCTCATTCCTGCTTAAACTGGGTTAGAAGGCTAGGCCTTCTGGGAGATGCTTACAGTAACCAGAAACTGTGCTAACATACTGCATTCTCAGCTACTAGACCTCACTCCGCTCTCCATAATTATATCCTTTCTAAGTGCTTTTGAGGAATCCCTGTAAAATCTTCCCTAATGTGATAATTGGGATTCAAAAATTTTAACAGTATAAAATAAGAGATCATGTTATTGTGAGGATAATAACATTTCTGGGGGCGCCTGTGCAGCTTGCTGGCAGGGAGTTGGAGGTCTTGCTGTGTGATCCAAAAGTGTCCTTTCCCAGGTATGGTTTGGCGTCTGTGGTTGCTATTACTCCTCCACTTAATTTCTTTGGAAGCAGTATTGCGTCTTGTGGTTGGCTGGAGCCCCTACAACAATGGGCAGTTCTGTTTAAGTGTCAGTGCAAGAATGCTTTCATTAATATGATTTTTAACAATGTTCATGTCTGGTAAAATATGACTACCTTCTGTGTTCCACCTCAAAAATGTCTTATTCTTCTTGGCCTTTTGCATTTCTACATAAATTTTAGAATAGGGGTGCTCAGTGTGGAGTCTGCTTGAGATTCTTTCTCCTTCTCCCTCTGCCCCTCCACCCCCCCACATGCACGCATGCACACACACACACACACACACACACACACACACATACACTCTCTCTCTTAAATAAATAAAATCTTTAAAAAATTTAGAATAAACTTGTAATTGATCGGGATTACACTGAATCAAGAGACACGTTTGAGGAGAATTTACTCACATTTCAAATGAAGTTTTCCAATCCATGAATGTATAATATTGCTCCATCTAGGTACTTCTTTTCTAATTTCTCTCAATAGTGCATTATAGTTTTCCATGTAAGATCTTAAGGGTCTTTTTTATAAATAATTTTATTAAGATAAATTTATATACCATAAAGTTCAATCAGTTAAAACAGAGCTCAGGGGTTTTTAGTATTTTTAGTGTATTCATCTTTTGTCATGTTGATTTTGTAATGTTTTCATCCCTCCAAAATCAAAACAAAACTACTCCATAGGAGTAGTATTCACATTTCACAATCCCCTAAGCACTGGCAACCACTACTCTACTTTCTGTCACTATAGATTTACATATTCTGAACATTTCATATAAATGAAATAATGTAATATGTAGTCTTTTGTGATCGATTTCTTTCACTTACTGTGTTTTCAAGATTCATCCCATGTTGTAGCATGTACCAGCATTTAATTCCTTTTTACACCGGAATGATATTAGATCATATAGATACTCCGATTTTTCTTTATCCATTCATCCACTGGTAGACATTTGAGTTTCTGCTTTTTGGCTATTATGAATAATTCTTCTATGAACATTTCAGTACAAGTTTTTTTTGGTGAATATTTTCCAAATTTCTTGGATATATATGTAGGAATTCACTTGCTGGATTATATAGTATGTCTTTTTTTTTTTTAACTTTTTGAGGAATTTGTCAGACTTTCCCAAAGAGGCTGCACCATTTTGTATGCCTATCAGCAATACATGAGGTTTCTGATTTCCCAGTATATCTTCTTTGGAGAAATGTTTATTCACATTCTTTGCCCATTTTTAAAATTGAGGTATAATTGACATATAACATTATCCTATTTTCAGATGTACAACATGGTTCAGTAATTGCATATATTGCAAAATGATCACCACACTCTTCATTTTTACATTGGGTTATTTGCCTGTTTTTGATTTGTCAGTGTACTTCTATTTTATTTGTAAATATTTTCTCCCAATTCTGAATGCCGCCTTTGCACCTTCTTTATAGTATCCTTTGAGGCATGGAAGTTTTTAATTTTTATGAAGCCCAATTTATCTTTTTTTTTTTTTTTTGCATTTTTACTTTTGGTATCATATTGAAAAAAGTATTACCTAGTTCAAGGTCACAGAGATTTACTCTTGTTTTCTTCTAAGATTTTTTATAGTTTTTATTCCTTATATATAGGTCTCTGGTCCATTTGAGTTCATTTTTGTGTATGATTTGAGGTAGGAGTCCAATTTCATTCTTTTGCATGGAGATATCCAGTTGTTACAGCATAATTTGTTGAAAGACTTTTCTTTCTCTGTTAGATTGGTTTAATAGCCTTGTCAGAAATCAATTTGCCGTAAATGTATAAGTTTATTTCTTAACTCCATATTCTGTTACTTTGATCTATTTATCTATCTTTATGTCGTTACCATACTATCTTGATTACTGTAGCTTTAATGTTCATGACTAATGTATATAATTGCAGTTATTTTTTTGCATACTGATCCTGCAACCTTACTGACCTTGTTTCTTTGTGCTAATAATATTTTTGTATATTCTGTAAAAGTTTCCCTATTCAAGACATGGACACCTGAAAATAAATAAAATTTCATTTCTTCCCTTCCAATCTTGGATATCTCTTATTGTTTTTTCTTGTCCATTTGCCCTAAATAGCATCTTTAGTACAATGTTGCATAGAAGTTGTACAAGTGAGACATCTTTGCCCTGTTCCTGATCTCAGGGAAAATATCCAGTCTTTCTCCAATAAGCATGATGTTAACTGTGGGTTTTTCACAGAAATGCCCTCTACCAGCTTGTGAAAGTGTCCTCTATTCCTATTTTGTTGAGTTTTTTTTTTTTTATCACAAAAGAGTATGGATTTTATCCATTGCTTTGCTGTATCTGTTGATGGGTGATCATATGGGGTTTTTTTCCCCTTTATTTTGTTTATATGCTGTATTACATTGATTGATTTTAGTATGTTTATCTGATCTTGAATTGCTGATAAATTCCACTTGATCATCAAATACAATCCTTTTTCTGTGTTGCTGAATTACTTTGTTAGCATTTTGTTGATAAGTTTTGTGGCTATATTCAAAAGGAACATTGTTCTACAGTTTTCCTTTCTTGTGATGTCTTTCTATGGTTTTGGTATTAGGATAGTACTGCCGGCATCATAGAATGAGTTGGGAAGTCTTCCCTTCCCATTTTTTGAAAGAGCTTGTGAAAGATTGGTCTTAATTATTCCTTGAACATTTGGTAGAATTAATTAGTTAAGCCATCTCGGCCTGAGCTTTTCTTTGTGGGAAGTGTTTTGATTACTAACTAAATCTGTTTACTTAATATACATTTCATCAGATTTCTTTCTCTCTCTCTCTTTTCGAATCAGTTTTGGTAGTTTGTTTCCAGGAATATTCCCATTTTGTCTGGTTTATCTAATTCATTGGCATATAGAAGTCCATAGTATTACCTTTTAGTTCTTTTTATTTCTTTAAGGCCAGTAATAATATCTCCTTTTTAATTCCTGATTGTGGTGAAATGAATCTTTTTTCCCTTTTTATTTGGTGAGTATAGTTAAAGACTTGTCAATTCGTAGATCTTTTTAAGAACTAGCTTTTAGTTTCATTGATTTTCTCTATTGAACTTTTATCCCCTATTCCCTTAATTTCTGTTCTAGTCTTACCTACTTTTTGTTTCCTTTTGGCTTATTTATCCCCCCACCCCCTTTTTTTTGGTTCCATGAGGTGGAAGTTTAGGCTGTTGATTAGGTCTGACTTCTTACCCCCACCCCTACTAGCTTTACTGAGATATAATTGACATGTAACATTGTGTATATTTAAGGTATACAATGTACTTATTTGTTATATTATATATTGTGAAAAGATTGTCACAGTTAGGTTAGTTATTAGCATACCCATTACCTCAGACAGTTTCTAAATACATACATATGTATATGTGTGTATATATATATGTATAAATATATATATTACTTAAATATATATATTTCACAAAGAGAACTTGTAAGATCACTTGCTTAGCAAATTTCAAATATACAATAAAGCATTATTAAGTATAGTCACTATTCTATACATTATATCATTATATCTTCGGAACTTACCCATCTCATAGCTAGAAGTTTGTATCCTTTGATCACCTTCACCCATTTTCCCATCTACTTTTGCTCCCACACCTGGCAACTACCAATCTGCACTCCACTCTGTTTCTTTCTTTTTTTTTTTTTCCACTCTGTTTCTAGGAGTTTTTTTGTTTTTTTGTTTTTTTTTTAAGATTCTACACACTTGTGAGGTCAAACATTATTTGTGTTTTTTTGGTAGGACTTATTTTACTTAGCGTAATCCCCTTTAGGTTCAACCATGTTGTCATAAGGCCAAGATTTTCTGTTTTATGGCTGAGCAATGGATATTTATATACACAATGTATATATGTATTTATATTATATTATATGATATTGCATAACATCAGTTAAGGATACTTACTTTGTTTTCAGGTCTTGGCTATTGTAAATAATTCTGTAATAAATATAGGGTACTGGTATCTCTTCAAGATAGTGATTTTATTTCCTTCAGATATATACCCAGAAGTGGAATTGATGAATCATGTAGTAGTTCTATTTTTAATTTTTTGAGAAACCTCCATAATGTTTTCCATAGTGGCTGCACCAATTTACATTCCTACGAAAGTGCACTGGAGTTCTCTTTTCTCCACATCCTCACCAGCACCTGTTATCTCTTGTCTTTTGTTAATAGCCGTTCTGACAGGTATGAAATGATACCTCATTGTGTTTTGATTTGCATTTCCCTGATAACTGGTGATGTTGAGCATCTCTTCATGGACTTGTTGGCTATTCGTGTATCCATTTTGCAAAAGTGTCTTTCCAGGTCCTTTGCTTACTTTTAAATTGAGGGGTTTTTGTTTTGTTTTGTTTTGTTTGTTTGTTTGTTATTGACTTGTATAGGTCCTTATATATTTTGGATAATAACAACTTACCACTTGTGCGGTTTGCAAATATTTTCTGTCATTCTGTAGGTTCCCTTTACATTTTATTGGTTGTTTCTTTTTGAGGTGCTGAAGCTTTTTAGTATGATGTGATCCAAATTGTTTATTTTGGCTTTTGTTCCTTGTGCTTTTGGTGTCTTATCTATGAAATTATTACCAAGGCCTATATCAAAGACCTTTTACCTTATGTGTTCTTCTAGGAGTTTTGTGATTTTGGGTGTTATTATTTAATTCTTTAATCCATTATATGTTAATTTCTTGTGAGTACTCTAAGATAGGGGTCCCATTTCATTTTCTGGCATGTGTTCAGTTTACTCAACACCACTTCTTAAAGAGATTATCTTTTCCCCATTGAGAATTCTTGCCTCCCTTGTTAAATATTACCTGACCATATATGCATGGGTTTATTTCTGGGCTCTCAAGTCTATTCCATTGTTTTAGATATCTATTTTCATGCCAGTACCTTCATGCTTTGATTATTGTAGCTTTGTAATATAACTTGCACTCAGGAAGTGTGGCTAGTGTTAATGAGGAATTGAATTTTAATTTAATTTTAATCCATATAAATTCAATTTAAATTGGGACATATGGGCATTAGCTACCATGTTGTGTAGTATAACTCCAGTGGGCTCAGTCTGTTTTCTTTCCCTACTCAGTTAATATGATACGTTTGATCACACGTTTCTTTGGTGGCACCATCTACTTTATCCTTGTTTAATTTTGATACACGATTTCTTTTATGGTTCTAGAAGTGATGCTTAGTGCCAGACATACACACAGTCACATTGTTTGGAGGCTGTGCCACTTTGGAATGCTGCATGAAGAATGAAATGCTAATGGTCTCAAGGAACCTAACCTTTTCCAGGGAGGTTAACTTCCACTCAGTTAACATTAATATCCTTATGCTTCTCTCATTCACAATACTTTCTGAATCCTATATTTATAAAAACAAACTCTCCTACTGTAGGGCAGGGGACACCCTTGTCTCTAAGACCCAAAACCCTGAATCCTCATTTTCAAGGAATGAAGATGTCACATAATTTTTTTTTCATGCTGAGATCACAATAGTGAAAACAAAGACACAGTTAATTTCTTAGTCACACTGTCTTGCTACATATAGATCAATGTGACAAAAAAATTAGGAAAGACCAACAAGTGAGGAAAGTCATGTGTATTCTACATTATATGCTCCTATTTGTAAATGCTAGTAATGGTCTTACTGCATTGCAAAACACATGGTAAATGAGAAAAAAATGCTTATAAATATTCTTTGCAGGCATGAGTTTTGCATTTCTGGGAACTGAATGCAAGGTAATAACTGTAATAATTTGTGAATTATTTTAGAAGGCTAGCAATGTTTCTATTTGAGTAAATTTGAAACATAGAGAGATTGTAACATAAATGGTCATAAAGATTCAATGATGATGGTCTTAAAATGTCCTCATTTCCATGGCAATTCTAGAGTAATTATCTTATCTTCTAGTAAACATATAAATTTGGGTTTAGTTACAGAATATTCTGATTATATGTGTGTGTCTTGTTATAAAAAGACAACCTACCTATTTTTTTATGTTAGTGAAAACACTGTCATGTGACTATTAGAGTTTACTTTGGATTCTTTACTAACCAGCTTTTGCAAATTAGCCAACTAGAATTTATTTTAAATGTTGTATATGACTTACGAATTGTAATTGGAAATAAAAAATATACATAAGCCACAGTAGTTTTTGCTAAAATTATGTTGCACTCATAATGTAAAAAATATCTACGGAGTAAGTAATATTATCATATTGGTCACAACTGGTAAAAATTGGAAAATCACAAAGTCAACTTGGCTGCAAATATAAAAAATAATATGGTTTCCTCTAGTAAACATCCAGAATGTAGATTAAGATGATGTGATTTCTTTGCTGTTATAGGAATGATGCCACACTTAATATATATTAAAAACATTACTACTTATTTTGAATTGAATGTGATATAGTACAAATAAATAACATATGAAATACTGGAAATAATGTATTTTAAAGGACTTGGAAAGCATCATGTATTAAAATGCAAGACTATTTTTTTCTATTCCATACGGGTCTTTATTATATGTAGATGCTTATTCTGATATATATTAAAATAGTAGACATAAGGAACAGAAGTCAGAAACCCTGTTTTCTAATTCTGATGGTATAACTTGCCAGCCATGAGACAATGAGAAAATCATTTTGATATTTCTTATTCATAGTGTATTTACTTATTAACTTTCAGTAATTCCCTTTCTGCTCACCTTAATACCTGGTGGTAATGATCAACTGATACTAATGGAATATAGAGAATCTGTGATGCATTTTGATTAAATAGAGAGCTACTGAATAGTCAAAGCACAACTGATTTCAAGGCAGAAGACAGGTATTCTTGTTCAAAGAGGCCTTGGGATAATGATTACATACAATCAAGGTAAATTTTTTACCTATCCATTGGGCTTAGGGTGTAAACTACATAAATATGTATAAAAGCTTTAGTGGCTACTTATTAGTATATATATCCAAAAGCCATATTTCAGAACATAATTCCTTCCTAGAAATAATATGGAATATTTCAACATGAAAAATATGAATATGCAGTAAAACAATAGTGGAGGATGTTATGGGATTGATATGATTGAGGATGGGATATAAGAAGACTTAGGCATCAACGAAGATTCATTTAGCCTGCATATAATAGAAAGCCTAAAATAGTGGCTATACAAATATACTTTTATTTGTTTTCTGTCTCATTAACAAGCAAGCCAGAAGCAGACAGTACTCAACTGCTTTGGCAGTTCTACTTTTGTTCAAGACCCAGAGTTTCTTCAGTCTTTTACATTTACTATCCTTCATTGATGACTTGTCTCCCCAAGTTTGACACATTGTTCAAAATAGCCACAAGTCTTTGTTCCAAGGAAGTTGGGTGAAGGGTATTCAGAATTTTTGTACTAATGTTTTGCAATGTTTTGGAAACCTGAATTCATTTCAAAATGAAAAGTTAAAAAATAAATACAAAAGGATGGAGAGGGGAGCATTATGATTTGACATACAGTATATAATACCAAAAGACTGTACTAAGTTTTTCAAAAAAATGAAGATTATTTAGAACAGTGGTTTTTAATCTTAATATGAGAGGGAGAATTAAATGTTTGTGCATTTAATAATTTTGAGGGGCAAGAGAGTTCATTACTTTCATTAAATTTCAGTAGAGAGTAATTTAGAACAAATGGATAAGTTTTGATTTTCATACTTAAATAATCTCTTCTTATTCAGTAATTCAAAAATTCTGCTCTCAAATATGGGTCAAAACAAAACCCATAAGTTCATATGACACAAAAAAGAGAAAACCAAAAGCAATATAAATAAACCACAAAATAAAACCCTAGGAGTGTGTCCTAGGAACTGACTAGGACACATTCCTTTTTATGAAAATTGGCAATTTGAAGGAAAACAATTAATTCTGTTTTTCTTGTATAACTTCCATTGCAGTATAACCAAGTAGTTCATATTGATGAGAGGATGTTATTCTTTATAGAAGAGTCCATGCTAATAAGTAGAAGAAATGCTAGATTTATAAAATCATGATTTTGTACTTCTTAATAATATATTCTTCATCATATAATATCCATCAAGTTGGTGGGTAACTACAGTAGAGGGATTTGTTTCCTAGCAGACAGATAACAATTGAGTTTCAAGCAACAATACTTGTGAAGTATTTGTGCCAGAAATGTTTCCTTAATCCAACTGATCCTTCATAAGTAACTTAGAGTATTAGGAATATGAAGAATAAAAGCAAGTTAAAGAATACCACAAAATCATAATGTAGGATAATCTGTAGGAACCTTGATCCAGTTCTTTTAATAAGTCAGTGGCATAAGAAAAGAGAGAGAAAGAGAGCTTAAAAAATACAATGGTGGCCGACAGAGGTGTACCTCTTAGGTCCCCCTTCAAGAAAGCACTGTTGCCTAGCTTTGAGCAGTGTGGCTAGTTGACAGCTTCCAGATGTGAGTTCCTGTAGGATGGCCTCAGTTTTTCTCTGTGCTCTAGCTAATGAGTTGAACAAGACTGTGGTACAAGGGGTGGCCTTTTTTTGCCAAGACAGGGTGCCTATAAAGGGTAATCTTTGCTCCTGAGCCTCCTGTTGGACTGACAGAAATTTTGTTAGAGTTTCACCATGGCTTTATGTCTCCCCCTGTCTAATTCTGCTTTCTCTCTTTTTCTAATTCCTAATAAATTAATGAGCTCTCAATGCCTACTGATTCATATTCTTTCATGAGATGTTCAGTCAGGTGTGACCACAAGAGGGGACACAGGAGAGGTGCAGGAAAAGTATTGTACACACAGTACTAAAGAGAGAGAGAGTCAGCACACACCACTAAGAGGGGGTTGCACAGGCAGCAGAGGGGAGCACTGAGGGACCAGTCTCAACCAAGCAAGTGGGGAGAAAAGGGAGAAGGAATGGGAAGAAGGTGAACTTGTGTGCAAATACCTTTATTAGGAGTCAGGATAGAGTACACAGCAAAAGATAGGGGGGAATTTTGGAGGGCTTGAGTGGCTCAGTCAGTTAAACATCTGCCTTCAGCTCAGGTCATGATCCCAGGGTCATGGAATCGAGTCCTGCATCAGGCTCCTTCTCCATGGGGAGTCTGGTTCTCCCTCTCCCTCTGCTTGCCACTCCCCCTGTTTGTGTTCTTTCTCTTTCTATCAAATAAATAAATAAAATCTTTTTAAAAAATAGGAGGGGATTTCATTGGTGCATTTGAAGTCATTAGGTCACAGTCAATGGAAGGAAAGAAGGGGGATTCGTGGCAGGGGCCAGCCTTACTACAGTGGAGTTCTTGGTCACCTGGGCAGGGTGCTCATAGCCTATTTGTTGGGATTTGAGGTAGTAGGAAAAGAGGAAGTTTTAAAACTGACAATACACCAAATTAACCCTATCTTAATACCGTCTTAGTTCTTCCTAGAGGTATAAACTGATATAATTTCCAATGGCAATGTGAAGACCTTATGTGAATTGGGAATCAAAACTAAATGTGATAACCAAGAAGGTGTATACTCTGAAAACTGTAAGATGTTGATGAAAGAAATAAAAAAAGACACAGATAAATAGAAAGATATTTCATGCTCATAGATTGGAACAATGAATATTGTTTAAATGTCCATACTACCCAAAACAGTCTATAGATTCAGTGCAATCTTTATCAAAATGCCGGTAGTATTTTTCACAGAGCTAGAACAAATAGTTCTAAAATTTGTATGTAACCACAAAAGACCCCAAATAGTCAAAACACCCTTGAGAAGGAACAAAGCTTGAGGCGTCAGGCTCCCAGATTTCAAACTAGAGTACGAAGCTATATTCATCAAAACAATATGGTATTGGCCCAAAAAACCCCGCATAGATCAGTGGGCAGAATAGAGGCACCAGAAATAAACTCACACTTATATGGTTAAGTAATCTATGACAAAGGAAGCAATAATCTACAACAAAGGAGGCAAGAATACACAATAGGGAAAATATACATAATGGTGTTGGGAAAACTGAACGGCTATCTGCAGAAGAATGAAACTACCATTTTCTCACACCATACACAAATATAAATTCAAAATGGATTAAAGACCTAAATAATTAAAGACCTGAAACCATAAAGCTTGTTAAAAAAATGTAGACAGTAATCTCTTAGACATCAGCCTTAGCAACATATGTATGGCCATGTCTCTTCATGCAAAGAAAACAAAACCAAAAATAAACTCTTGGGACTACATCAAAATAAAAAGGTTTGCACACAAAGGAACCATCAAAGAAATGAAAAAGCAGCCTACTGAATGATGGCAAATATTTATAAATCATATATCTGATAAGGGGTTAATATTCAAAATATACAAAGAACTCATACAACTCTAGGCCAAAAAACAAAATAACCCAATTAAAAAATGGGCAGAGAACCTGAATAGACATTTTTCTTTTTCTTTTTCTTCCCCTGGCTTTTTAATTTTTTTTTTTTTACCTTTTAAAAAAGGTTTTTAATCTTAAATCTAGTATAGTTGATTAAAAGTGTTATATTAGTTTCAGGTGTTACAATATGGTCATTCAGCAACTCTGTACATTATTCATTGCTTATCATGATAAGTGTACTCTTTAATCACCATCTCCAGGGCGCCTGGGTGGCTCAGTCGTTAAGCATCTGCCTTCGGCTCAGGTCATGATCCCAGGGTCCTGGATCGAGCCTGGATTCGGGCTCCCTGCTCTGTGGGAAGGCTTACTTCTCCCTCTCCCACTCCCCCTGCTTGTGTTCTCTCTCTTGCTGTGTCTCTCTCTGTCAGATAAATAAATAAATAAATAAAATCTTAAAAAAAAAAATCACCATCGTCTATTTCACCATCTTCTCCTATCTTCCTTCTGGTAACTACCAGTTTATTCTCTGTAGTTAAGAGTCCATTTCTTGGTTTCTCTCTCTCTTTCTCTTTTCCCTTGCTCATTTTTTGTTGTTATTTCCTAAATTCCACATATGAATGAAGTCATATTGTATTTGTCTTTCTCTAACTGACATATTTTGTTTAGAATTATACTGTATCTCCATCCATGTTGTTGTGAATGACAAGATTTCTTTCATTTTATGGCTGAATAATATTCCATTGTGTGTATATATATACTTCATCTTTCTTATCAGTCAGTGGACACTTGGGCTGCTTCCATAATTTGGCTATTATAAATAATGCTTCAGTAAACATAGGGATGCATATATCCTTTCAAATTAATGTTTCGTATTCTTTGGATAAATACCCAGTAGTGGAATTACTGGATCATATGCTTTTCTATTTTTAATTTTTTGAGGAATCTCCATACTCTTTTTCCACCATGACTATGCCAGTTTTCATTCTCATGAACAGTGCATGAGGGTTTCTTTTTTTCCACATCCTCACCAACACCTATTGTTACTTGTGTTTTTGATTTTAGCCATTCTGACAAATGTGAGGTAATATCTGTTAGTTTTGGTTTGCATTTCCCTGATAATGAGTGATGTTGAATATCTTTTCATGCAAGTGTTAGCCATTTGTATGTCTTCTTTGGAGAATGTATGTACATGTCCTTTACCCATTTTTAATTGGGTTTTTAGAGTGATGAGTTGTATAAATTCTTTATATGTTTTGGATACTAACCTTTTATCATATATGTAATTTGTAAATATCTTCTCTCATTCAGTGGGTTGCCTTTTCGTTTTGTTGATTGTTTCCTTTGCTGTGCAGAAGCTTTTTACTTTGATATAGTCCCAATAGTTTATTTGGCTTTTGTTTTCCTTGTCTCTGGAGACATATCTAGAAAGATGTTGCTGCAGCCAATGTCAGAGAAATTACGGCCTGTGCGCTCCTCTAGGAGTTTTATGATTTGGGTGTTATATTTAGGTCTGTAATCCATTTTGAGCTTATTTTTGTATATGGTATAAGAAAGTGGTCCAGTATCATTCTTTTGCATGTAGCTCTTCAATTTTACCAACACCATTTGTTGAAAAGACTGCCATTTTTCCATTTCATACTCTTTGTCAAAAATTAATTGACCATATAATCATGGGTTTATCTCTGGGCATTCTGTTCAGTTCCATTTCTCTGTGTTTCTATTTTTTTTATGCCAGTACCATTCTGTTTTGATTACTACAGCTTTGTAGCATAACTTGAAATCTGAATTTGTGGTATCTCCAGCTTTGTTTTTCTTTTTCAAGATTGTTTTGGCTATTTGGGGCCTTTTATAGTTCCATACAAATTTTAGGATTACTTGTTCTAGGTCTGTGAAAAATGCTGTTGGTATTTTGATAGGGACTGCATTATATCTATAGATAGTTTTCAATAGAATGGATATTTTAATAATTTTCTTCTTCCAACCCATGAGCGTGGAATATCTTTCCATCTGTTTGTGTCTTCTTCAATTTCTTACATTACTGTCTTACAGTTTACAGGGTACAGGTCTTTCACTTTCTTTCTTTTTTTTTTTATAAAGATTTTATTTATTTGAGAGAGAGAGAGAGATCACAAGTAGGCTGAGAGGCAGGCAGAGAGAAAGGAGGAAGCAGGCTCCCTGCTGAGCAGGCAGCCCGATGTGGGGCTCGATCCCAGGACCCTGAGATCATGACCTGAGCCAAAGGCAGAGGCTTTAACCCACTGAGCCACCCAGGTGCCTCCGTCTTTCACTTTCTAGGTTAACTTTATTCCTAAGTATTTTATTATTTTTGGTGAAATTGTAAATAGGATTGCTTTCTTTCTCTTTCCATTGCTTCATTATTACTGTATAGAAATGCAATAGGTTTCTGTATATTGATTTTATATCCTGCAGTCTTTACTGAATTAATTCATCAGTTGTAGAAGTTTTTTGATGGAGTCTTTCAGGTTTTCTGTATATAGTATTATGTCATCTGCAAATAGTGAAAGTTTGACTTCTTTACCAATTTGGATGCCTTTTATCCTGTTTTCTTCTCTGATTGCTGTGGCCAGGATTTTCAGTACCACATTGAATACAAGTAGTGAGAGTAGACATTCTTGTCTTGTTCCTGATCTTGGGGGCAAAGCTCTTGGTTTTTCACCATGGACTATGAATGATAGTCACTGTGGGTTTTTCCTATTTGGCCTTTATTATGTTGAGGTCTGTTCTCTCTAAATTTACTTTGTTGAGTGATTCTATCATGAATGGATGTTGTACTTTGTCAGATGCTTTTTCTGCATCTGTTGAAATAACTATATGGTTTTCATCCTTTCACTTATTAATGTGATGTATATCAGTAATTGATTTGCAAATACTGAACCGCCCTTGCATCTTGGGAATAAATCCTGCTCTATCATCATGAATGATGGTTGGGTGGCTGCCAGAGGGGAGAGTGATATGGGGATGGGTGAAATAGGTGAAGGGTTAAGAGATACAGAAATAAATGAGTTATGGTGATAAAAATTACAACATAGGGAATCTAGTCAATAATGTAACAACTTTGTATGCTGACAGATGGTAAATATACTTATGGTAGTGAGTCTTTCCTAATGTATAGAATTGTCAAATCATTATGTTGTGTACCTAAAACTATTATAATATTGTATGTCAATTATACTCCATTTAAAAAAATGTGAAGCACGTTTTTTAGTCAAATTTAAATATGAGCTGAGTATTTTACTTTCTAAGATATTATGTTAATTTGGTTATATATGATAATGGCATTACAGTTATATGAGAGAAGATTTATATTTTTGGAGATATATACTAAAATGAATGGTGAAATAACATGATATTTGGAATTTAGTTTAAAATATTTTTGCTAAGAATGAGAGGCAGATAAAAAATGGAGAAACAATCTTAATAATCTTGGTGATGAGATCATTATATTATTTATAGTATGGTGATTTTAAAACACTAGGACTAGTTTTTGGGCATTAAATATGTGACTTTGGGTGAACTGATGATGAAGAGATCATGCAGTGATCGAGAGTGCATGAAATGGAAAAAATAAATGAGAAGATGAGTCGTTTATAAAGACAGAAGAATGATAGGAAGCTGTTGGAAATAACATAAGTATTCTTACTCATTACACTTCTATTTTGAAAAGATGAATTGCTACAAGGGAGAATACAAATACATATCCCTTCAAATTAAAGAACCTAGACTTTATTATTACCGACCATATTGATAGATTATCTCTCAGAATAAATTATTTACCTATATTGAGTTCCAGTTTTTAAAAATACAAAATGGGAATAATGACCTCTACTCTTCTATTATCAGTGTTTATAATAAATAGACAAAAATGCAAGGTAAAACATTATATACCAAATGAAATTGATATTTTTGTAGGTCTAAAATTTGAGTATTGCCATCTCATAGTTTTTAATTTATTATAATCTCAATGAGACAAAAATATGCACAGAATATTAAAAAAAAGAAAGAAAGGAAATGAAACTATAGTGATTGTGT
Organism: Ailurus styani; assembly: GCA_002007465.1. Classification (NCBI taxonomy): domain Eukaryota; kingdom Metazoa; phylum Chordata; class Mammalia; order Carnivora; family Ailuridae; genus Ailurus; species Ailurus styani. The sequence goes on from LNAC01000078.1 coordinate 3,005,866, forward strand.
TCAGGAGTTTTGGGTGGTTTTGTTTTCTTCATATTTTATTCCTTCATATTTATTCATATTTTATTATTATATTTTCTAGGTAATTAGAATGAACATTATTTTGTTAATTAAGAGAGAATCTTGGGGGAAAAAAATCATGTTGCCTTAAATATAAAAGTACCACACATGATAATATAAAAAGTTCTTTTAAAAATATAAAGTACAATACAATAATAATAGTTAACATTTTACACTTATTTTGTGTGTTTTACATACATTATTTAATCTCTTCAAGAACACTGTGATTTTAAAATGATGCATGTAAGACTGAGGCACGGAGAGGTCAAGCACCCTGTTCAAATTTGTTTAGCCAACAGCACAGTTAGAATTTGAACCCAAGAATTCTGGAGCCCAAATCTATCCTTCTAACAATATCCTTCTAACAATAGATGAGAAAGACACCCTGTTATTAGGACAAAGGAATGTGAGAGTGGAATGATATGTTTGTAATTGATATGTTTGAAGTGATATGTTTGTAAATGATAATCAAAAATCATTTCAGAAAATGTATTATGATAGTCTTCACCTTTCCTGAAACACAACCATCATTGAAACTGTTTTTGAGCAGAAAAGAATAAACATAAGCAAATGGAATTCCCCTGCTTTTCAAGACTACCTGAAACCTCTCACTTCATTGGCATGTGTCCAGGCCTTATACCTATTCATTTAGCCAACAAATATACTTGGGGTAGCCCTAGCCCCTTTAAACATGCTAGTAAACTATATTTTTCTATTTTTATATGATCACAGTGATGTCCCATTCCATCCTCTTTGCTTTTTTCTCACTGTGAGAAATGAACAGAGCTATTAAGTCACAGTTAGTTGATATTAATTCCACCTTTTCCTTTTGATGCCTACTCTCCAGAGTGAGTTGTAACAAGCACTGAAATGCAGAGGGAGTGACAGCAAGAAGGTGACCAGAAATACAGACTCCATAATCGGCTCCTCAAAACTTGAGAATAGAAGGAATTTTTTGAGAGCTTAATTACTTGAGTTATAGATGGCCAGTCATCTTCTATATTTTATTTAATGTCATTTATCACATTTTCCACCATCTTAATATTTATGAAAATAGAATATCTAGATTGTCTGAAGTCATAAAATGAAATTGGAATATAATTCAGATATTCCTAACAATCATAATTGTATTTGGAACATGAAGGTCATTATTATGATCCTTTTTTATGCTGTGTTCTGTACATATACTTTACTATCTTTTTTGGAAATGTTTATAAAGCGTCTTAGTATATCCCATTATAGTATGGGTCAAGTCATATTCCTTCAATAATATGTATACCAAGAATATATATGAATATATAATTCCAAGAATATGCTTTTATTCATATGCATAAAATTTAGAACATACTAAAATTATCTGACATGCTTATTCAAAAGCATATTTTAAAACTTCGCCATCAGAGGTTCTGCTCTAGTATATGTAATATATGGCCCAAGAATTTGGTTAGTCAGTTTAATTTCCATTATTTCCAAAAAGAAACCTCATTTCTATTAAGCTATCACTCTCCATTACCCTCCTCCCTTTAGGCCCTGATATTCACTAATCTACTATTGTCTATAGGAATTTGCCAATTTTGGACTTTTCATACAAATGTCCACATTTATATGGACAATCCAGACTGTATTTTTTCTTTTCTTTTCTTTTTAACAGAACAGCTCCTTTAAAAAAAAAGATTTTATTTATTTATTTGAGAGAGAGAGAATGAGAGAGAAAGAGCATGAGGGTGGAAGGTCAGAAGAAGAAGCAGACTCCCTCCTGAGCAGGGAGCCTGATGCAGGACTCAGTCCTGGTACTCCAGGATCATGACCTTACCCAAAGGGAGTTGCTTAACCAATGAGCCACCCAGGCACCCAGAGACTATGTTTTTTCATCAAGCTTCTTTCACTTAACGTTTTTGATTTTCATCCATTTGTAGTATGAATCAGTACTTCATTCCTTTTTTGTGGCTGAATAATATTCCATACTATAGATATAAATAAAACTTTTTTAAAAAATCTGTTTATCAGTTGAGAGACATTTGGGTTATCTCTGCATTTTAGCTATTATGAATAATGCTGCTATGAGTATCAATATACAAGCTTTTGTATGTACATGTTTTCAGTTCTCTTGGGTAAATATCTAGAAGTGGAATTGCTGAGTCATATGGTAATTCTATATTTAACTTTTTGAAGAACTGCCAAACTGTTTTTCGTAGAGGTTGCCCCATATTACATTCCTACCTGTAATGTATAAGGGTTCTAGTTTCTCTACATCCTACCAACACTAGTTATTTTCCACCAAAAATAATTACATCCATTCCTGGAGATGTGAGGTAGTTTCTCATTGTGGTTTTGGTTTTTCTAATAACTAATGTCATTGAGCATCTGTCAATGTGTTTTTTAAATATTTGCATATCTTCTCCAGAGAATTGTCTGCTCAAGTCTTTTGCCTCTTTTTGTTAAAATTGGGCCATTTGTCCTTTTGTTTAGTTCTGGATTTTTTATATGCTGTGTATACTAGACCCTTCTCAGATATATGATTTGTAAATATTTTTTCTTGTTTTGTGGGTCATCTTTTTTTGTTGGTACTGCCCTTTGATACAAAAAGTTTTAATTTTGATGAAATGCAATTTATTTTTTGTTATTGTTGATTGCACTTTTGATGTCATATTAAGAAATTATTGCTTGACCCAAGGTCACAAAGATTGAAACCTATGATTTCTTTAGAGAGTTTTATACTTTAACTCTTACATTTATATGTTTCATCCATTTTTTAGTTCATTTTTATATATTGTTTGAGGTAGAGGCCACCTTTATTCTTTTGCATATAGACATCCTGTTGTCCCACCAACAGTTGTTGAAAAGACTATTAACTTTCCCCATTGAATGGTCTGTGCACCTTTGTTGAAATCAATTTGCTGTAAATAGATGAGCCACACTGTTTAGATAAAACCACACTGTTTTAATTACGGTAGATTCGTAGTAAGTTTTGGAATTGGGAAGGGTGAGTTCTCTAGCTTGGTACTTATTTTCAAGACAGTTTTGGCTTTTCATGGTCCTTGAAATTCCATATGAATTTTAGGACCAAATTGTCCATTTCTGAAAAAGAAGCAGGTAGGATTTATATTGACTGCTTTGAATTTATAGATCAACTTAGGGAATATTAGAATCAGGGTTATGCTGGTTTCAGGGAATGAGTTAGGAAGTGTTTCATACTATTTTATTTTTTGGAAGAGTTTCTGAAAGATTGGTACTAATGATTCTTTATATATTTGGTAGAATTCACTATCTAAGCCATTTTAGATTTGGCTTTTTTAAGTTTTTAAATTTCTCAATCTCTTTACTTGATATAGGTCTATTCAGATAGTCTCTTTCTTCATGAGTTGGTTTTGGTAGTCTTTATGTTTCTAGGGATTTATCATTTTTCTAAATTATTTAATTATTGAATTATTGAAATAATTTTCTAAATTATTGAAGTTTTCTAAATTAGTTTCTTAATTGTTCATAATATTTCCTTATATTCTGTTTATTTCTACAACATGAGTAGCAATGGTCTACTTTTATTCCTGATTTTAAGGGGCTGAATCTTCTCTCATTTTTCTTGGGTAGTTTATGAGTTGGTAAGAGAAACTAATTCTAAAGAAACATTACCAATATAGACTTTGTAGTAACGCTTAGATTAGTGTTTGTTGTTGATTAACACTAACAACTTAGCCAAATTGACACACATGACTAACCATCGCAGTCTAATTAAAGGTCTGTTGGTTTTGTTAATATTTTCAAAGAATTTACTTTTGGTTTCAAGATTCTCTCCTTGTCATTATCTTTTTAAAAACATTAGTATTATAGTAATTTATTTAAATATCAAAATCTCAATGAATTCTGTTTACTTTCATGTGTTTTAAAATAAATGCTATTTATTTGAATAATAGCTACCATTTAGAAAAATAAATAAAGTTTTGTTTGTTTTTTGTTTGTTTGTTTTTGCATGGTACTTTGAAAGGAGAGTAATCCAATTCAATTTTGAGTAATTACCAGCTGGCTCAGTCAGGGGAGTTGTGTGATTCTTGATCTCAGGGTAGTGGGTTCAATCCCCAAGCTGGGTATAGAGATTACTAAAAAAATAATAAATAATTAAGTAAATGAAATAAATTAGGTAATTCCTGATAGGAAAGACATCTGCTGGGCGCCTGGGTGGCTCAGTGGGTTAGAGCCTCTGCCTTCGGCTCAGGTCATGATCTCAGGGTCCTGGGATCGAGGCCCACATGGGGCTCTCTGCTCAGCAGGGAGCCTGCTTCCTCCTCTCCCTGTCTCTCGGCCTGCCTCTCTGCCTACCTGTAATCTCTCTCTGTGTCAAATGAATAAATAAAATCTTAAAAAAAAAAAGACATCTGCTATTTTCCATGTGTCTTCTATATGCCTGACAGTTTTTTGGTCCCTACTTCCTGCATACTGTCTTCTTTTGTGTGTGGTTTACTTTTTATAGTGAGATGTTTAAATTCCTTTCTCATTTCTTTTTGTTTGTATCCTATAGGTATTTTCTTTTGGTTACCATAGGATTACATTTAACACTCTAAAGTTATAACACTATAATTTCAACTTATACCAACTTAACTTCAATAACATACAAAACCTCTACTCCTTTAACAGCTCTGTCCCCATCCTTTTCTATTGTTGATGACACAAAATTACATCTTTATACATGTGTGTCCAAAAACATAAAGTAATAATCTCTTGATCCATTTGTCTTTAAAATTATGTAGAAAACAAAAAGTGGAGTCACATGCTATTGTCACAGTAGTTCTTGTTTATATAATTGCCCATGCTTTAACCTTTACTAAGACCTTTATTTCTTCATGTGGCTTTCAGTTACTATCTAGTGTCCTTTCATTTCTTTCTGGGAAGGTCTAGTGGCAATGAATTCTTCATCCTTTGTGTATCTGGTAATGTCTTAGATTCTCCCTCACTTTTGAAAGACAAACATAAGATTCTGGTTTACAGGTCTTTTCTTTTAGCATTTTGAATATAGTAACGCACTACCTACTGGCCTACAATTTCTGATGAGTAATCTGTGGGTAATCTTATTGAGGATCCTTTGTATGTGACTAGTTGTATTTCTCTTGTTGCTTACAAAATTCTGTCTTTGGATATTTTGTCTGTAATGTGTCTTAGTGTGGGTTTCTTTGAATTCATCCTAATTGATTCATTAAGCTTCTTGGAAATATATATCATATCTTTCATCAAATTTGAGATGCATGAATAATAGAGAGCATGAGCAGGGAGCCCAATGCTAGGCTTGATCCCATGACCCCGAGGTCATGACCTGAGCCAAAATCAAGAATTGGTGGCTTAACCGACCCAGCCACCCAGGCACCCTTATTTTCCACCAGTTAAGTTTTAACCTATTTGTATCTTTATACTTAAGTGTGTCTCATGTATACAGCATATAGTTGGTTCTTATTTTTTTGTTCTATCTGATGAACTGCCTTTAAGTTGGGCTATTTAGACTATTTATGTTTAATGTAATCAGTATAGGGGCTATATTTAAATCCACTATCTTGCTATTGTTGTCTATTTGTTCTGTCTGTTACCTGTTGAATATATTTGTACCCCAGTAAATGTTCTTGAGCTTTGTCTAGAATGAAATTATTTGGAACCCATTTTATTATTTTGTCTCTTGTTTTTATGATTTGTTAGATGGGTCTGGAGCAATTCTCTGTCTGGGCCTAGTTTTTTCCCTCTTCTGAGTTTGTGTCCTTCTCTGTATTCTGCACAGTGGTCCATGAGCTATGTAGTTTATTTCATCTGGCTATTGGAAACAAACTCTATTACTGGCCTTGTGTGAACATCAGTCATTATCACCTCTAATCATCTTGCATGTTTCTTTCCCTGGCCTTATTTAGTTTTTTTACATTTTTTGTTATAATTAATACTCAACTATTGCACAAAAATGTTTAGAGCATGTTGTATACAAATAATTTTTTGTAGGTTTATTTTTCTTTTGCATCAGTCCACATCCCACAAATCTAGAAAAACCAGCCTGCTAGACAATCTAGTGCTCTGTTTTCAAAGCAAAATATTAATTCAGAAAATATATTTTAATAACAACGATAAGCGGCATTTGCTGTGGCCTCAAAAGTAGCAGCGCACTACCCTCTCTCCATAAGTTTCTGGGACTCTTCAAAGTCATTTACATTTATAGCCAGTGCTAAGGTTTATCACTTTCTATTAAAGCAGCTTCTCTTTCCTTGGTTTTCTGCTACTTTTTATTTGGCCAGTGCTAATGGGATGTTAATAATCACAACAAAAACTATTACTGGTTCTCTTTAATGTGTAATCTCTTGTCTTAAGGATTATATATACATGGTTTTATTTACTCCTCAGAAGCGCTATTTTAAAGTTGAGAAAACAGAGAGGATAAATGCCTTGTCTAGGGTCACACATAGTTGGTAAGAACTCAAACTTAGTTTATTTAATTCTAGAGGGCTTACATAGAACAGTGGTAGAGTACTACCCTTCGCTGCTACAAAAAATAATAATGACAGTTAACACTTGTGTGATTGTTACTACATGACAGAGTTGTTCTTAAATAACTCACAGATACTACATCATTTGAAGGTGATCTTACAACTACCTAGTAGATATGGGATGGGTTCTATTATTATCCTTATTTTATGTATGATGAATGGAGGAACAGATAGGTCGTATACCTAGGACGTGGCAGAGCTGGGATCTGGACCCCCACACTTTGTTTTAGGAGTTTGTGATCTTAACCTTTAATCTGCGTTGATTAGATTATATGCTACCACATGATCTGCTGGCTTCCATTTTAGCTTTTATTTGTCTCTGTGGTTTTTGTGTGATTATCCTACAGTTACTAACTAGCCAAGGCAACAAAGTTTCCATATTTTTCTATCCTTTTCATCTTATTTCCTATTTTATTGACTTGTTTGAGAAATGGCAGATAGCTATAAGGTCATCTCAGTTAAGGTCACCTCTGACCCACTTTAGCTTTGTGTTATTGGAGAAATCAGGCTGCCCCTTTTCCTTGTGTGCTGTGAGTTGTTTTATTTGTCCTTTATTTCTGCTAAGAGATAGTGGGACATGTTTTCCAAATGAGGCACACACACACCATATACCCACATAAAAGTTCCACAACAAACCACAATGGGGTGTATTAGTAAAGAGTATAAATTACGATGTGTGTATGTGTGTAAAAAAATCACCTAAGAATGATAACACATCAGAAGGTGTTTTTGGAGAAACTAATTCTTTTAAAAGAGTTATTATATTCCCCTTTAATCTAGTTTATCTTTCTTTCTGAAATGTATTTATGCCTTAGCACCTTTATAGAACCTTTCTAGACCTACCTCCTCCTGTCAGATGAGTATAATAACTCTTCCTGTGATCCTTGCATTTATTTAGTCTTGTTCTTCTTACTAGACTCTAAGCTTCTGAATACAAGGGGCTTTTAAACTAGTGCAGTAATAGAAGTTAAAAGAAATCTTCAATTCACTTAGTAAAGGCTGGGGAACTTTAATGTTTGTGAGACTATGACTTTGATCTATTGGCAAATAAATTTCTGACAACTCTTTCCCTCCCATACATCATCACCCTCCCCATCCTGCCACAGTTCTTTCCCTTAAATTTCCTCCTGGCCCACTGTTTATTTTCTTATTGATGTGTTTGGAGCTTGCAGTTTCTCTACTATTTGTAAGTTAGACATTCTACGTGTGTCATAAGACTTTTAATCTAAAAATGATACTGAAATCCAGAAATCATTCCAAAAATCAAGTTTAAAAAGTGAACTCAACTCAGTGTGATTCAAACACATTCACTGTGGGGTCTCAATTAGTTCTTGGCCTTAAGACATGTATTTCGGATCATCCATCAATTTCTTTGTACCACAGAGATTGCATTTCTATTTTATTAGCAAGAGGGAATTCAGGGAGAATAGGAGTTTTGAACTCTAGTGTTGGAGAGGAATTTGAGACCTCTCAACTTTTACTTCTAGGGAGAAATAATCCTAAACCTTACTGCACAGCTGTGTGTATGTCCTATTTTTCAAGAGAAGGAAACTCAACTCTTGTAACTCATACTAACATTTATTAAAAATTGTCCAGGCTTGACAGTGGAGAAAGTTGACAGATATTACCACAGTCATATAATTTAGGTCAACATTAACGTTCATGTTGGTCACACATACTCTGGATGTATTGAGAATAGCATGTTACTTGTGTGACCTTCTTCCTTCACATGCTTAAGTCTACTTTAACCATGAGAAAAGCATCAGACAAATCCAAATCAAAGGACATTCTACAGAATATATAACCACTACTCTCCCAAACTGCCAAGGTCATCAAACACAAGGAAAGCCTGAGAAATGTCACAGGTGGGAGAGGCATAAGGAGACATGACAACTAAGTGTAATGTATCCTGAGTGGGATCCTGGAACAGAAAACGGTCATTAGGGAGAAAGTAATGACATCCAAATAAAGTGTAGATTTTAGTTAATAATAATGTATCAATATCGGCTCATTAGTTGTGACAAATGTACCATATAAGATGTTAATAGTAGGAAAAACCAAATACAGAGTATGTGAGAACTCTATACCATCCTTGCAACTTTTCTATAAAAACTGTTCTAAAATTAAAAATTTATTTAAATATTTTAAAAAATCATCTAACTATAGGAAGGTACTTTTTCATTCAGATTTAAGAATACTTTGAAGCAAGTAGAAGTACACGTTTGTCCTGTTTTACTATAATGATTATAAGACTGTTACAGAATTTTAGATTATGATAAATACTAGTATTTGAGTTTGTTACTTTTCCAGACCTTTGAAAATCTAGAAGGTGTAAATTAGCATCTTAGCCTTTTAAACTAAATCAATTTTTCCTTAACTTTGAGCAATTTCTATGAAAGGAGGAGTCCAGTTACAGTGAAAAATTTCTTGTTCATGCTCAATTTGTTGTAGAGAGAGTTAACAACAATGGAATGGAGAATTCTAAAAATTTTGGGAAATAATATTGATGTGGTCATTTAACATAGGTCAGGAGTCCTGACACTTCTTGAGGTGATGTCCTAAAAATAGCACACTACTTAATTTTTATAATCAGAGCAACGGTTTATTTCGTCTTACCGTTCTAAACTCTTTTTTAAGGACTTGTGCCTTCGGACTTTAAAAGTTGTATATAAATACTTCTGTTTTGATCATATTTTATTCCTAGAATGCATGTAGTTTATGTTGGTTTATTGAAGAGTCTACTTAAAAAGCCATCCTGACACATCATACTTTCTCTGCACAAATAATATAAAAGATAGCAATTGTATATGTTATGTGTTATGTTTCTGTGGCTATTTCATTTAATTTTTAGGATTGCCCTTTAAATTTAATCTCTCTGACAAATGGATTAGTAGCACTTTCAGTATTTTGTATACAATTTTCTGCTACTCCGAAATACATAATTCCATTTATTTGACCTTCATAATGAGGCAGAGTTGATACCATAAGGTTAATGAGGCAATTATTCTTATAGAGAACATCAGTCATGAAAGCATAGTTTCTTCCTCCCTTTAATATGCACATTAATTAAAGTAATTTTTTCTTTGCTATTTGCATTGATAAGTGATCACCAATGATGAGAGGAATAATTAAGATTCTAAGTATCTCCATTGTGATTTTGGGCCCTAACTTTCATGGTATAAAACTTTTTCTGATGAAATATATACTTTCATATTTACCATTAGTAACTTGATATATATACTTTTTCCATTCACTACAGAGACAGAAGCAATGGATGTTGCTATGGCAGTCTGTCAGTTATGTGGGGAAGAACATACACTGAAAATATTTTAAGAATCTGCCCTTGACTGCTACCTCAGATACAACTCACTTGGTTAGGCATGACATTTAATTATAAGCTAATAGTTCAAAATTATTGTGTTTTCTTAACAGATTAGAATTTATTTTAGGGCATAATAAACATTGTTTTCTACTAATATCAAAATATACTTTTATGGATATACTGCTCAGAACACAGATCCTTAATAATTTTTGTACTAACACAAGATGATTCTATCAACAATGAACCAGCCAAACCTGTGGGTATGTAAATTTGTAAAAAAAAGTTTAATTAAATATTATTTGGCTTGTGTACAATAACTTCTTATAGTAAACCTAAACCAAATTTAATTATTACAATTTAAATATACATATATCTATAAATGTATTTAGAAATATATTTATACTCACATATTGAAGAGAAAATATAGATAATGTATTTGCATCTGTAACTTAGAGGAATAGAATAACTTTTCTCAAGTTGACATTTTTTATTTCACAAAATGCTTAAATGACGCATTTGCTTGTGAAAAATGGGGCTTAGACGTAGCTGGGAGGGCTGGGAAGAAAGACAAGCAAAAATTGACTTGCTCTTCATAATAAAATGAGACTTCGAATTTCCAACAGAAGGTCAAGAAAGGGGAAGCAAGGGATAGAGTGTCACTGAAAGGAAGGTGGAGAAAGGAGACCAACAACCCAAGGAAAGTCAGAATGCTCTGCAGTGTGATGGTAAATGAGCATGGCAGAAGAATGATTTATACACTTGAGTGTCTGGTTTCTCATAAGCTCTTGGTCCTGTAAACTCTTGGTTGGCTCTTCCTTGCCCCACCCTCACTTTGTAACTTCTGAAACTTCAATGACAGTCTGAGCAGGGGCACTCCCTCTTGGGGAATGCATGTGTGAGGGTGCTTTTCAGGATTGGGAAGACTCAGAGAAAAGCAGCAGTCTTGGATAGAGAGAGGATCCAGCTGGGTAGAGCAGAACTGAGAGCTAGCAGAATTCAAAAGCCAGTGAATACATTCTCTCTTGTGGTTTATACACATTTCATTTGAATGTTAAAGTATATTCAGTACCTCCAGTATATGTAGTACCTTAGCTGTGTCCAGGCTATATATAGGATGTATTTAATACTCTGTGTACGTGATCTGTTAGATTTCACTTACCAACAGCGTCCCCATATTCCCAAAGAATATTATCTAAGGATTCATTAGCCTGACCTCTATAAAGAAGTGAGTTCTGATTTTGAGAAAGAAAATACCCCGCACAGTAAAACCCCAAGCCATCTTCCTCACATATAACTTTGTGGGATTGAAGGGCCACATTTCTCTGAAGTCACATAACCTACTTAACAGAAATCTGGGAAGGAAAGTGTGTTAGTATTCATAGCCTCACAAACTGGATGGAGAGAAGTTGGGCTCAACTTGATTTTTCCTTTTAAGGACAATATCATAAGTAGCCTTAAATTTTACTATTTCTTCTCTTAAGATATAGAATATAAGTAATTACTTAGGGTCAATTGAAAATTGATCTGCGTTAGAATCATGTTTGTCCTTGCCCCACATGGCTGGCAGTCAACCAAAAAGGCTATTAACACTGCTAATCAGGTTGGTTGCCAGTTGTTATCATTTGAAACTGATATATTTTTCTCGTTTATGTATTTTGAACAAAAAATAACTTTTGAGGAGCACAATATATAGGACGCACTGATGGTTGGGTAATTTTTCCCCCTTATCAGATTAGAAAGAAAATTGCATTTGAAGTAAAATTTCAGTCTCACCCATTAGATTAAAATTTCACAATTTACAAACTCATTTAGTTAGTAACTGACTTCTTTTAAAATGGAAATTAAGGGGGCGCTAGTCTTTCATACTTTAGTCTGAGTTGTTTATTAGATGACCTGTCTTCTAACACATAGGTAAAAGTAGCCACAATGAATAGTTGAGAGTGTTAATAGAGCCCTAAAGAGAGGGAGGTTAATTTTTGAATAAAGGCCATGACAATAGCATCCCTGATTGTGACCCTGCGGGAAAGCCTATGAGGCAATGAAAAAGAAGAAAGTGAAATAAGAACATACTAAAGTAAACTGTATTGTTTCCAACTTGCTTATAGTAATCTATATACTAATAATACTCAGGTATTAAAATAAACATAGATTTAAGATAACCAGAGTGATACAGGGGAAATGCTTTTTTCTTTTCTGAATAAAAATGGAATAAGAATTTAAAAATCTATTTCTGTCCAACACTCCTACATTTAAAAAAAAACTACACTATTTCTGTGTATCTCCCCTCTAGACACCTGCATCTTCCAACAGTAAATCATTAGCAACCTTATGAAGTGCCACAGAGAATGGGCTTTGTGGTAGAAAGATGAACATAAAAGGAGAAGCTGAGAGCAATCAAACATCCACTTAGGAAGCAGTTTTACCTATGGGAATCTTCATTGGGTGCCTTTATTTCATTTTGATTACTGCCTTTACTGTTTCCTGGAAAAGAAAGCCCTGATTTCTAGAAGTATGCTTTCTCTCCTGAGCACATAATTTCTGAGCCCACGGGTATCTTGCAGACATTAACTACACTGATTCAATGGACTCAGAGAATTTTGTATTTCTGAATTTTTTTCTAGGTGGATTCCAAAGACCTAGGATAACTTTTTTCTTCGTAAACATATAAAATACCGTAAAAATAAATTTGCATCACCAAGACTATCGTGTAGGATACCTTTCTTTCAAGAAGCTCAACAGAATTTTTGGTGTGAGTCACATTCATTTGGGGCCTCGATTACAGAGTAGATACAGTATGTATTTTGAATTTTATTTTGGTGCCCCTAAATGGTAACTAATGTCCACAGGATTGTGGAAAGACTCACTGGGGGGGGGGAGAATCATTTAAAAATGTTTATGAGATAAGACTTATAAAAATGCCACAAACTATAAAGTGCATATAATTATAACTGTCCATGCAATCTCTTCTCATCGCCTGATAAAACACATTTAACTTACACTATAATACAGAATACACTAAGGTAGGGGAAACATACCAGCATAAAAAGATTATGTACAGTTGTGGTATATAGGGTGGTAACTATTTCTAACAGTAAATCAGATAACCCAGCTAACCTATTAACTGTTAGGAATTAGATTTGAAGTCCTGGGCTTAGGTGTAGGCTGTCATTTAAGTTTTCTGAATATCAGTGTCCTTTTCTGCTGTACAAGGGCAAGAATGTCTGCAAGAGCAATTAGAATAACCTCTAGGATCCCTTCCCGTTCTGTTGTCTTTTTTTTTTTTAAAGATTTTATTTATTTATTTGACACAGAGAGAGAGAGATTACAAGTAGGCAGAGAGGCAGGCAGAGAGACAGGGAGAGGAGGAAGCAGGCTCCCCGCTGAGAAGAGAGCCCAATGCGGGGCCTCGATCCCAGGACGCGGAGATCATGACCTGAGCTGAAAGCAGAGGCTTTAACCCACTGAGCCACCCAGGCACCCACGGTTCTGTTGTCTTATTTGAGGACTAACATGTATTCTATAATAAGTAGTGAGCTAATAAATAAAAAATCTTTAAAAAAAAAAAAAAGGGCGCCTGGGTGGCTCAGTGGGTTAAAGCCTCTGCTTTCGGCTCAGGTCATGATCTCAGCGTCGTGGGATCGAGGCCCGCATCGGGCTCTCTGCTCAGCAGGGAGCCTGCTTCCTCCTCTCTCTGTTTCTCTGCCTGCCTCTCTGCCTATTTGTAATCTCTCTCTCTCTGTCAAATAAATAAATAAAAAATCTTTAAAAAAAAAAAAAAGTAGTGAGCTTCCCAACTATAGTAAGGTTTAGGGGAATTTCCCTTATTATTCCAAATATTTTGGCCTTTCGGTTAGGTAGTATAGTAAACTATTTTTAGTTTGAGACATGTCTATTTATAAAAACTAAGCAAGTAATTTGCTCATGGTTATGCAGGATTGAATCACAGAAGAAATTCTTGTCTTTGATCCTTACCTTAACATCTTTATATTTCTATTGGGTCAGGATTCACTAGAGGGAACAGAAACCACCCTAGGAATTTTAATTAAATTTAATTATGTGCTTAGGAAATCACTGAACATGCTGGAAGAAGCTGGGATTATGCTGGAATTTTAAGTAGATTTAATTATGTGCTTAGGAAATCACTGAACATGCTGGAAGAAGCTTGGATTATGCTGTGCCTCTAAGTGTGAGTCCCAAACCCATGGAACCCACCCATCAGGGAGCTACCATTGCTGCCAAATCAGAAGTTGAGGATGCAGGATGCCTGGGTGGTTTAGTGGGTTAAGCCTCTGCCTTCGGCTCAGGTCATGATCTCAGAGTCCTGGGATCGAGGCCCGCATCGGGCTCTCTGCTCAGCGGGGAGCCTGCTTTGTACTCCCTCTCTGCCTGCCTGTCTGCCTACTTGTGATCTCTCTCTCTCTGACAAATAAATAAATAAAATCTTTAATATATATATATATATTTATATATAAAAAGAAGTTGAGGATGCAGTTGTCAGCGAGAATCTCAGGGCTGATGATGTGTTCTAGGGAATAGGAAGCTGAAATGGGGCCACTTTGGGGGCTATTGCTACTGCCACTGCAAAGGCCTCTCAGTACCCAGCTGCCACCTCTGTGGGAAGCTGGACACAGGAATGTTACTGTAGAAAACCCTAGTTCTCTACACTTGCTTGCTAGCAGAAAACAGCCAGAAAGAACATGAAATGAGCTTCTGCCTTTAGTTCGTTCTCCAGATCCCAGGAGGTGGCATCTAACTGATGGAACCTGAATCATATCCAGATCCTTAGCTGCTAGGGAATCTGGAAAACATAGTTTTTACTTCCCAGTCTCTGGAGCACAGTGAGACAGTGGTTGTCAAAGTGAGATCCTCAGAACGGTAACATTAGCATCCCCCTTGGAACTTATGAAAAGTGAAACATTTTCGGCCTACCTTTACTTGCTGAATCACAGTCTCTGGGGATGTGGTCCAGCAGGCTGTGTTTTAACAAGCCTTCCAGATGATTTTCAGGCACCCTGGAGTTTGAGAACCACTATCATAAGGCAAACTAGAAACAACTGGAAAATAATGCTGCTTGCCATTCAACCGTATTCAAGAAATATGTCAAGAAACACATGTCAAGAAACACAAAGGTAGTCTAAAGAAGGGAAAAGGAACATTAATTAGGATTGCTGAAAGTTTAAATCATAGTTCTGTTTATATTGGCTGATTGTATTATTAGAAGTATAGGGCCTTAAATTCTTACTCATAAAATGAGGTGTCTATTTTTATGGGAGTCTACTGTGTTCAAGGAAAGTGATTTTTATATATTTTTTATTAAAGATTTTTATTTATTTGACAGAGAGATCACAAGTAGGCAGAGAGACAGGCAGAGAGAGAGAGGGGGAGGCAGGTTCTCTGCTGAGCGGGGAGCTCGATGCGGGGCTCAATCCCAGGACCCTGAGATCATGACCTGAGCTGAAGGCAGAGGCTTTAACCCATTGAGCCACCCAGGTGCTCCTATGTTTTGTTTTTGGTTTCCATTACATTACTACTTTTCATTAATACACCATTACCTGGCACATGATAACTTGAAGAAGTTAGCTTCCAAAACCCCCAGCAGAAGAATCAATAAAGCTTATTAGCTTTTTATTCTATTTTATTTTAATTGATTTTTTTTATTTCTTTATCTGAGAGAGGGGGAGAGTGGGAGAGAGAGAGGCTGAGTGAATGAGCGGGAGAAGGGGGAGAGGGAGAAGGAGAGAGAGAATCTTAAGTGGACTCCCTGCTGAGTGTAGAGCCCCAAACCACCCAGGTGCCCCAGCTTATTAGCTTTTATATACTTTCTCTGGAAAAAAAAATTTATTACAGGGATATTTGGATTTAATGTTTCTTTTCAAACCAAATCAATAAACTTTCTTGATAAGTGGATAATTCTGTTCATACTAAGAAGGCATAAATTTGTTTGATGTAATATATTGGTTTTTTTTCAAAGAAAACAAACTTTCACTGCTAGAGACTTATATATATATATATATATATATAGATAGATAGATAGATAGATAGATATAGATATATACCCATATATATGTACTTAATAACCAGAATTTCTAGAATGTGAAAATTAGCAAAAAAGTGAAAACCTCCTCATAATCTTACCACTTAGAGACAAAATGAAGTTAATTCCTCTCCCTCATCCTTTTCTTCTAATCCTCTCTTTCAGAAGGAATTACTGATAACAAGACCAGAATTTTTTATGCTTATGTAGGTAGACACATTAAGATAATAATTGAGAGATGTCTGGGTGGCTCAGATGGTTAAGTGTCTGCCTTCAGCTCAGGTCATGATCCCAGGGTCCTGGGATCGAGTCCCTTATCTGGCTCCCTGCTTGGTGGGGAGCCTGCTTCTCCTTTTGCCTGCTGTGCCCCCTGCTTGTGCTTACTCTGACAAATAAATACAATCTTAAAAAAATAATAATTGAACAGTTAATGTACTCACTCGTTTGAACAAAAGTACTTATTTTTAGGAATTAATGTACTTTTTTCAATTAGCAATTCATCAGTGGATTTCTTTATGAACCAGTAATTATTTGTGATGACTGTATGATATTTTGATTATATGAATGTAACCAATTTATTTAACTATTCTCCTTTTCACTACATATTTATATTTTTTCCAGTTTTTTCATAAAAGATTTATTTATTTTATTTTTAGAGAGAGAGCGCCTGGGTGAGTGTGGGGAGGGGCAGAGGGAGAAGGGCAGCAGATTCCCTGCTGAGCTCAGAATCCTACATGGGACTCTGTCCCTTGACCCTGAGTGAGATCAAGACCTGAGCTGAAACCAAGAGGAGGACGCTTGACCCCTGGGCCACCCAGGCGCCCCCAGTTTTTTTATATTGAGAACAAAAATGCATTTAATGTCCCATACGTACATTTTTCTGTATTGCTCTTTTTATTTTTTAAGCTAAATATTAAAAATATATTTATTGAATGTCACATTAAGAAATATTAATAGGTCTTACTAAGTTGTTCTCCAAAAAGATTGCTCCTATTTAAATTGTCAATAATAGTGTACCTTTTAAAACTTTATTAATAGTTATTAATATTTCAGTTAAAATGAAATTTATATGGTATTTAGTTTTCATTTCCTTAATTAAATGTAAGGATGAACAACTATTTAAAAGTCTACTGGTTATTATTTTGACTTTGTGAGTTATTTGTTCTTATCCATGACTCATTATTTTTTTCTATTGCTCTATTTTTCTTTTCTTCTTTGTAAATGGGTGTGTTTTTTGTCTGTTTGGGACATTAACTTCTTGTTAAATGTATTGCAGATATTTTCTGTCAGTGCAGTGCTTTAAAATTTTTTTATTTTTTATCATATGTTAGCTTTAAATTTTGGAAAGTTAAGTTTGTTAAAATATTTAATGGCTTTTGGGCATCATGCCTTTTGCTTAGGAACCTGTTCCCATCTCAGGATCAGTTTTCAAAACCACTTAATATTCAATTAATTGTAATTTTTTATACTTTGATAGCTTTGTTACATACACTGTATCTTTAAACTGCCTGTATTTTGTAGTGTATATTTGCTTACATAAATGGATACATAAGATTATTTATTAAGTGAATAATTTGAAATGACATCTTAGGATATACTCAGTTCTTATATAGTGTTGGTCCTATACCTTACTTTTCTAGTCTATTCTACTTACCTTGTGTTTATTCTGTCAAACTTACTCTTTTAATGACTGTAGTTCTTTTTAAATATTAAATTTTCTCCCCTTGTGGTGACTCTTGAACTGGCAGACTAGTAAAACCAGTCTCTTTTCCCTTATCTTTCAACAATCTTTAAGAATTATGTGTGTATAGCAATTTCTAATGCATCTGAATTGACATTTTAAAAAAATTATTTGATCACTATTTTTGCAGGATTCACTATAAATATTAATTGACTTTAATCAGATATAGCAAAAATCTCATATAAATACTTGTTTATAAATCCGTGGGAGTGCCTCTAGTATAATGTTTTCAATTTAACAGTGCTTATATATAAAGAATATTTTCAGCAATGTATCTTCTCAAGGAAAACCAAAAAAATCAATAACATTTCAACAACCTGACTAAGAAAATGGAGTTGTCCTTGTAAAATTCTAAACTGTTATTTAGTAGTGTTCAGTCTTATTAAGAGCAAGTCAATAATACTAACTTCTAACAAATGTATATTGAGCACCCAAAGGATATGTGCACACTGCAAGAATTCTCTGGAGGACAAAGTAATTCTCTAAAGAATTCTCTGGCTTCCTAACTTTTCAATAAGATCATCACTTATTTCTGAAAAGCTCAGAGTAAAACTGTATTGCCATAGTTTTTCAGAAGCGCAGATTCAGGGGGTGAGAGTGGGCAGTTCGAGGACTGGAAGTTCTTTCTTGAGATAGAATCTTCTGCCTCACTGAAATATGGGTTCTTCTTGGATCTGATCCAAACTGAAATTTATTTTAAAAAGTTAGCATAAATCCTTTAACGAAATAACTAACATTTCTTAACTTCCAATTCTGCGGCCATGCTCAGTGTGCCAGTGCTATGGGTTAGCAATTAATCTGTTAGCAATCACCTTTTCAATTGATTTATATTAGAGGCTTCTAGTTTTGTAGCATTTACATGTTTAATGTTGCTGATTTTTGCATGATTATTCGTGGTTATTTCTTCCTAGTATTTTATGTATATAATTATCTAGATTGACAGTGTCATAATTAGAATGAGGATACCATGGAAATATTAATATTGCCTACTTTTGAAAAAGACTGAATATGAGATAAATTATTTCATTTAAAAATGAATGGGGGCACCTGGGTGGCTCAGTGGGTTAAAGCCTCTGCCTTCGGCTCAGGTCATGATCTCAGGGTCCTGGGATCGAGGCCCGCATCAGGCTCCCTGCTCGGTGGGGAGCCTGCTTCCTCCTCTCTCTCTGCCTGCCTCTCTGCCTACTTGTGATCTCTCTCTCACTGTCAAATAAATAAATAAAATCTTTTTAAAAAATAAAAATAAAATAAATAAATAAAATCTTAAAAGAAAAGAATTTTAAAAATGAATGGGTAAATATAATGATCTCATTTTTAAGGAAAGATAGTGTAGTTTTTGTGTAACAGTATGCCATAAAATCTTTAACTTTATATCTGGAACCAAGATCTAAATAAATTCTAAATCATCGATAAAAACTATTTTTGTTATTTGTTAATGAAAATTCCTGATTGTATAAGCACTAATAGATGAACAAGTTAATTCTAACCATGATTTATGCAGTATACATGAAATTTCTTTGAATTACATGTCTAAATATGCTGGTGTGCATCACAATATTTTTTAACTTCTATTTCTATTCAACTGGTGTTTTCAGTTATATAATCACACTGTCTTGCCTATTGTTTGTATATGTCTTCCTTTATACTTTTCACAAAAATACAACCTCATTAAAATGCTGTTTTACAAAATCAGATATAAATGCAGTTCAGATCATGTCTCCTAAAACATAAGTAGGTACAGTGAAATCATGATATAAGACAGCTTAAACATATGGGTGTTTTTACTGTTCTTTGACAGCATCATAAAGAATTTCTGTGAATATCCATATATAATCCAAGAGTGGGGAGACAGGATAGATGAATATTTTGTAAGCAACAGAAGTTTCTTAAGAATCATTCCTTTCTTTGGTAATCATTCCTTTCTTTCAGAGTCAGCTCCAGTGACCCTGAGTGAGATCAGGACCTGGAGTAGGTGGTAATTTAAGGTCTTTCGCATTGAATTGTGTCTATTGAGCATCTACTATCTACCCATCTGTCTGTCCATGCTGTTGTTATACTTGGGGAAATTTTCAACAGAGATTAAGAGAGAATACTTTTTCCTCTTCCTACCAAAATCAATGATTTTTGTACTGTCTGCTAAGTAGTGATTCAGAATTTGAGAGAGAAATTATAACAGTGTTTCTCAAGCTTTAATGTGTTTAGTAATCACCTGGGTATCTTGCTACAATTAATATTTTGATGCAATAGGCTTGGGGCAGGCCTGAGATTCTGCATTCATCTATACTCTTTTCTACTCAAAATAATGAGTAATAATCCTATATTATATTGCCTGCAGTGGTGTCTCAGGCCTCTACTAGTGAAGCTACTATTTTGTATAAAAAATAAGTCCAGTGGACACTACCCCTCTTCACCCTGCTGTTTTAGTATGTGGGGTTAGATATCAAAGTTTTAGAAATGACCTGGTCGCTGCTTCCAAAGGGCAAGATGAGCTGATTCTGTCTTTATAATTAAGGTGATGAAAGTGTTACAGGGAAATCCAACATTTCTCTTTTCCTTTGGGAAACTAGTGGGTTGGCTTCCTGTATTTCCTAATGGACATGTTACAAATTAGAGGTCATGAATAATTTTTCAGGACACAGAAAAAGATACAAGAATTTTTTAGAACATGTCATAACTTCACTTCTTGTGTTGAAACTTGAAGTGAATGTTTTTAAGGATTGAAGACCTTGTGCATCACAATGTAGGAATTTTAGTGGGAGATTACCTCCCAGATGTAAGAGTGACCATGTGGCAAATGGCCACTGAATCACCTTTGTCTACAAGTGCAGAATTTTCAAAGGTCTCCAGGATATATAGGAAATACAAAAACAAAGCAGAAGTAATCACTTCTATATGATGTATTTACAATCTAGCTACTTTTTAAAATCTTAGCTATAGTATAAACTATTTTTTGTATTAACTATTAGGGTCTAGGTTAAAGGACAGAGCATACCATACGTTTGAATGCATAGAGAATTTGTCTAATGATTCCCAAAAGGAGACTTTAAATTATCTTATTTTTGTTCTTGCCTTGTGATTTGCTTGAAAATTGTAACTTTGTCAAATCTAACAAAAACTGAGGTTTCCCAGTCATTTGGTGAAAAAAGAAGTAACATTTCCTAAATAGTATATTTATTACCCATGGTCCTTTTTCTCATTGATTCTGACCTTTCTCTATTCATCACTTAAATAAACTTCTTTCCAATGTCTCCTTTTCTGTGTCCTCATATTTAGCAATGGATTACCTTTGAATTTATCTTCATCATAATAACTATCCTCCTTTATTTAGTGACCATCAGTCTTGTTCCCCTCCTTCTTACAATTATCCTGATCTGACCCCTCTCCTTTGTATCTCTCCTTTACTTCCAATTTTATTATTTTACCAATCAAATGACTCGCAGGGCCTTAGTTTTTTCTCAGATATTCAGAGTTTTCCCCAGAAGTAATACAGCATTTTGCTTCATCTGTATTTCTACCTGTAACTTTATTATATCTTTTTACTTATTAAATTAGTTGTGGAGATTTCCTTTCATTCCTCTCATATCTCATTCTAGCATAAAATGATTGTTGTGACTATTATCTTCTGATTTTTTAGTAATCGATTCCTTGAGAAATAGAATATGCAGAGCTTTATCAGATTCATTGGAGATGCGATAAAGGAATATTCATTTTTTAACTAGAGATTTTCTTCTCTACAGGCATCATAAAAATCATAAAAATGGGGTCAGTTAAAAAAAAAACAAAACACCACCACAAATAAATGAACTTACACCAACTTCTCCCATTCAGATGAACAGAATTCTCCTCTTTGGTAAATTCTCAATATGCCATTCTTATCACTGATAGATGGGTTATAAAATTGACCTTCTTTATATAAGAAAGATTCTAGATTTTTTTGGTCCTTTCATATATGAAATTGTCTTGGAATCAGCTTTTATGTGTAATGTATAATTCTATCTCATTCTCTTCCTAACATAGTTTTGAGTCCATTTTTAATAAAAGGTACATCTAAATAAGATCATTAAAATCTGCAGTTAAAATTCAATAAGAAACAAGTATAGAAAATATAGAGGAATTAAATCAAACCTAATATTCCATTTAGTTATTCATCAAACATTTTCTAATAATACCCATTGTCTGGTAGATATTCATTAGGCACTGGATCAGAAAATAAAACAAAAGTAAAGGATATGTTATAGTTCCCAATTTTCAAAAGATCAAAATCTAGAAAAAAGACAAAATTAATTAAATGCCAATATGTTGATTGCTGTGTCAGATACATATGAGTATTGCAATGCATGAGGTCAGAGGATTTGATTTATGCTTCATTTAAAAAATAAGTCAACCTGCCTTGATTCTCCTGTGGGACAATGGCTGTTTTGGCTATATGTAAAGATGAGGCCCACTAGATATTTTAATGTTAAAAGGAAAAATACTTCCACTGCTTCTTATGAAAAAATAGCCTTAGCTATTTGTTTTGAGCCTTTTTATTCCAGTATATGAATACATATGTACTATATATTTCAATAAAATGAAAGAAAAGCCAGGTTCAGGCTTCTAATGCTCTTAAAGACTGATGAAAATTGCTTTGCGTCATAGTCAGAAATAGTTTGTCACCACTGTACATCTTAAAGAAGTTAGTTGTTTTGGAATTTTATCAGATTTGAAGGAAGCTTGTGATGACCCTTATTCTGCTATAGGATTGACCTGTGAGTAGGCTGTTGCTCTGTAAAAGTCAGGTCTGGATTAAATTTAAGAACACAACAGCAGTAATGTTGGAGACAGAATTGCCAAATTGTTTCTATCTGAGAAAAGTAAGGGTTGAAGGATGCAATTATGGAATATCAGGAGGCACTGAATTGGATGGATTGTATACTCATCTGTGAATGCTACCTCTTCTACTGTGGTCCATAGTACTACTTGAGTTTTCTTTCTATCCAAGAACAAGATTTATATGTATGGAATTGGTTAATGCAACTCCTCATTATTGCTCCTGGCATTTTATTGTCAAAAACTACCTACCTTGTTTTGATCCTTGCCTTTATTTTTTCCATTCTATTTCATACTTCCAAATGATACCATTATGGTCTCTAAGGCCTCTCTAGATATTAGCACCCTCTTTGCTTTCTGAAAGCCCAAACCCTCTAGCCAGTCCTTGATCACTCTTTATATTCTAAAATTACCTTGCCTTTCCAAATTTGACTCCAAGTACCCCTTATCACCCACTGGACATTCTGTCCCAAATGTACCTCCTTAGTATTTGCTGTTGACACCTAGCATGTCTACATTTTCACATTTATGTTTTTGGTCACATGATTCCCTCTGTACTTCTCTATATGTATACCAAATGTACATCTCTTTCAAATTTGGCCCAGATTTCAGCCTCTGTGCAAATTTCTGGTATTTCAAGTTGGAAACAAACTTCCTATTCTTTAATAATTAATAGGCAAGAATAGAACTGCCTCTGTATCTCTTTATATATACCAACTGCTTTCTGGGTAACATGAAAATTGAGTATCTAAGTCCTGTCTCCTTTAAGATTCTTAGGAAAAAGATCTGTGTCTTATTCATTACTGAAATGGTAATGATAATAGCTGACATTTATTGAGGGCTCACTCTGTGTTATTTTAATATGTTTAATACAACTGGGCAGTAACGATTACTGACTAAAAAGGTAGTCTACTTAAAAAAATGACTAAAGTGCTCCATTCAGTGTAAGACATACATTACCAAACTTAGGGTTTACAACAGCCCTGTAAGACAAATATTAATATCCCATTTTAAATGAGAGGAACCCAAAGCTCACAGAGTTTAGAAACTTCCCCAACATCAAATGTGTCTTCAGATCCAAACACTTGACCATTAGTCTATACTGCTGCTTGTGCATTCGCACCTCCATTTTTGTTCCCTTTTGCCTCTTGGGTTAAATATGCGCCCCCTCTGCCCCCAGGAAGTGCTCATAAAGATCTCTTGGATAAACAGATGAGTGACTCAATTAAGGAAGATACATATTTAAGGATTATATGTTTATTTATATCCAGGCTGCAAGATAGAAAATTTCATTCTTTGTACATGGAAGATAATTGATAAAAGAATTTCTCCCTGACACATAAACTGTTAAGATTTATGCCAGGGTTCTGATTTGTGCTTTTTATTACATACAATAGGAGAATTATAGTCTTTCAAAATAAATTTACTTCTTGGAAATTTTTAAGAGCCTCAGGAAAAAATGATATGGGGACTTCATTCCTCAGAAGAAAGATACTAGACAAACCTAAATTTTTGTAAAAGATCTTTCATTTAATGTCTGAATTAATCCTGGCTTATTTGCCTTCAGATCACGTTCTTCTTTCTTCCTCTGTTCTAAATCATGGTGCTGATCTCTATAGACTTATGTTTCCCAGGCTCTTCTGTCACTAGGTTCTAGCTGTGTTTGAACAATGGGAGATACTTGAAGAAAAGCGAAAAGAAGAAGCTAGGGTGTTTCTTGCCCTCTCAATCTGCTTGAAGTGGCATTGTCTGTACTAGCTGCATCTCCTCTTTGGCTCTAGTTTCTTCAGACAGGCCCATTAAGATTTTAGCTTCTACCAGGTGACCCTGGCCCCTGGACTCTGGTAACACCATCCATCCTTTGCACCTCTGGTTTAGAGATGTTACCATTGTCTGGTAATTGCTAATCTCTGGGCTGCTTTACTATCCTTGGTTGGCTTCTTAGTAATTCTATCACCCCTGTAACAATCGTGGTATGAAATCCCTTCTGCTTTAAATACTAATAGTGGGTCTTCTTTTTCTGTGCTGGATCCTGATTGATAAAAATGTCCTATGAAATAATTGGTAATATTACTAAAATTGACAAAATTTTAGATTCAATACTGGGAAAATTTTGAAACAGTGTAAGTATGTTCTCTTTCATATATGAAGATAAACTATATAAATATAGGTCATGTTGTTTTCTTTCTTTCTTTAGAAGAGAAATATTAAGTTAGATTTATTCTCACACTGCTACTTGGTTACCAACGGTATATGATGATCCTGGGATAGTCAGCCACTGTTAGTGATATAGTCTAGGATGAATGGAATGGCCTTACCTCGACTATATGAGAATCAAAGGTATTGCTTGAAGCCCACCGACAATGTATTTGAATCAACTGAACTAGTCAACTAAAAATATCCAGTAATACACACTAGTAGCATACATTTGACAATGAATGGTTTAGGTCAACTTAATGGTTTAAAACAATGAATGGTTTAAATCAACAATAATTACATATTTTTAATTACAGTTTAACATCTAATTCAGTGAGCAAAACTACCCATCATTGTACTGATTATGACATGTAGCATATTAGCTAACCTTTATTTTGCTTCCTGTTGTCGTAATTGAACAAGACCGTCATCAAACAGACAAACCAGAAGGAACTCAACTATCATTTTATTTCCTCTACAATGTATGCATCACATGTTGGGAAATGTTTATGTGCATATGTTCTTAAATTTGCCACTGAATGACAAAAACAATGAAAGGTCATAACTTTGGTTGAAAGAGGGGATATCTGAGATCGTTTCTTTCATATTTAGACATGAATGAGGGTGCAGTACACTGTCAGGGGCCAGAGGTCTATATTTGTGTATTACGTAAAGTGGCTTTAATACAGTTGGGTGGGGAATATTAGCTAACAGATAGAAAAGACATCCATTAAGAAATACTAATTATAGCGATGCCTGGGTGGCTCAGTGGGTGAAAGCCTCTGCCTTTGGGCTCCCTGCTTAGTGGGAGCCTGCTTCCACCTTTCTCTCTCTGCCTGCCTCTCTGCCTACTTGTGATCTCTGTCAAATAAATAAATAACTTAAAAAAAAAGAAATACTAATTATATGACTATTAAATTAGGAGTAGGTACCCAAATTCAAATTTTCAGAGGAAGTGGTGCAAAGAGTTAGATTACTCTTTCCGAGGTATTGGAAGACCTTGATTTTAGTCTTCATTCTGCTGCCTCACTAACTGCGTGACTTTGGGCAAGTCCTTTCGTATATCTGAGTTCAGATTTCTCATCAGTAAAATGGGGATAATACCAGTGCTACTAAGCCAATAGCAGTTTACTCTAATAAACACACCCAGTGTCTCTAAGCCGATCCAAAGATTTGCTGAGTTTTCATGAGATGGAATGTTGGTTATTTTATCTTATTTTCTTTGTAATATGTCTAAAAGTAGAAGTGGTTGAGCCTTATGGCATTCTCACTTATTTTCTTTTTTATTCTGAGGATTACTCTTTCTTAGAATGAATGGAATCCATGAACATTTCTGCTTTCATTACCTTGTTCTATTTAGACTTTTTTTTATAGTCATGAAGGTGACTTTGCAAGAAGAGCATACTGCATTTCACATTTGGGAGATAATCTACTGTTGTAAAAAAATTATCAAAATCAGAAAAACAGTATTCATTTTCTTCCTGAATCTGAGAAACGTTAAGTGAGGAGATTTCTCTTTTAATTACTTTCTACTTGTTTCTATTCTTTAGCAAACATAATGATGTTAAGGAGTTAGTTATACCAAAATAGCCCATTTTTGTAATTTCTTAAGTACATTATTTTGGAAGCATCAGAGCTGAATTCAAACTTCTTTTAATGACATATATATTTAACTTCACAACTAATTCTAAAATGTTTCTTCTTCTAAACAAGATATTATAAATCTGAAAATATGACTTACGGTTTTTTCAGATACATTTTTATTAAAATGCTAGATTTACAGAGTGATGATGGAGTATAGTTGAGTATATTCATAAATTTTCACAAGCACTCTTTAAAAAAGATTTGTTTTAGAACATTGATAATTTCATTAGTATTGCTTACCTATTGGGTTGTGTTTTTCTTAAAACAAGCAAAGTTGGAATTATACTTATTTCTAAATAATAGTTATTTTTATAACAACATTGCTTGAACATTTTTAGAAAAGTCAAATAACACTAAAAAGTTTATAACCCAAAACACTTGAATCTGATTCACTTATCCTTGGGGGATGGGAATGGGTCCTTCCCAAAGTGTATGTTGGGGGGGCTTTTAATAGTAATTTTCAATTATTCTAATAGCTCCATTTTACACATTATTTGCTGTCCTTCGGTGTGGTATGTGAGGATATTGTTCCTTTGTACTGTAACACTTTTGCCTCCTTCCATAATACTTGAATTTTTAATTGAATTTTTTGTAGTTTACCAGGCCTACATAAATACTGTTAGTTGCTAAGCCAAACAGTGTATTTTTATTAAATTTACTTTCTTTTATAATTTTTTTCTGGGCATTTACCCCTTTTTTTTGCATTCACTAATTTTTTGTGTACTCAGTTTTTATTTTTTCCACACAATTCAGCAACTTCTTAAGTGTAATTTTTTGTAGAGTTGAGTTCATCTTATAATATATCAGGTAGAGTAATTTATCAGATTCATTTTCTGAGAGGTCTTGCTCCTGGTTTCCTCCTGCTTCGTGGGCTAGTTTACACCAGTTATTTTCCATACAACTTCGCTTTTCTTTACATGTCCTGGGAATTCCTTTTACCTTTCTCTTCTATTGAGTCGCTAGTTTCCTAGATCCCATTATTTTTCTTTCTTGGTTTTATACTCTAGATTTGAGGGCAGGTACTCTCTGGTAGATTCCACAGAAAGGATGCATGAGAGGTAAATGTTTGGAGACATTTCATCTCAAAACATTTTTATTTTGCTCTCACACTTGATTCAGTTTATCTGCATAAATTTGGACTAAATCTCTATTCCTGTCAGAGGGTTTTATTTCTGAAATTCCATAATATGCCCTGTTGTCACTGAACCCTCAATGAGCCTTTTCAGTTTAGAAAAATTTTAGCACAGAGTAATATCTCGTACAATTCTTTTTATCTTTTTTTTTTTTTTACATTTTTTTCCTGTATTTTTTTTTTTAGGGACTCCTACTAGTCAGCAGTTACATCTCCTGGAATAATTCCTTCATTTTTGTATGTTTTTCTTTCTGATTTTTTTCCATTTCTTTACTTTTATTCTGCATTTTTTATGAGATTTCCTCAATATCCTATATCCCTTTGTCTTCTAATCCTTCTGTTGGATAGTAAACATATTTTATCTGTGCTTTTAAAATGTTTCATTTTGAATAGCATTCCAGTTTTGCTGCGCAGATGTAATATTTTATGTTTGGGGAATTAATTTTAATTTTTGACTAATTTTACCTGATCACTCACCTTATTATTTTAGATGCCTCATATTTCCCCATTTTTTGTTAATTTTGGTATCTGTCCTTCATCTAGGGGCATTCCTCAAATGTTTGGTAACTTTGGATGTCTATGAATGGGACTCTAAGAAGCTAGTTGGAGATCGTGTTCCTAAATGAGGCTGTGTATTGGAGACCATGGGAGTGATGTTGGCAAATTTGCCAGATTTGGGCCTTTGAGAAATTCTCACAGGCCAGTATCTGTTCTTTTCTGGGATTTTTCAGTCCCTTTAGAAATGTTCCTCCATTCTGCTATTTTAGGAGCAAGCTGGTGGTAGGGGTCATAGCGTTAGTGTATAGTCGTTTGCGAAAAATCACATTTTCAGTCCAGAGTCTAGCTGCTACCTCCACTATGCTTGATATCTCAGATACCAAGGATTCAGCTGCTGGATGGGGCCAGCTGGGGTGCTGGGAAGCCTGTGAGATCATTTCTGCTCTTTCAAGCCCTGTCCGGTTCCCTCCTTTTGTGGTGTCTGACATCGCCATCAGGCTTGCCTCTGCGGATTCTCAGATGCCAGTGGCTTGTCTCTTACTGGTGTACTTCTTTCTTCAGGCACTTGCTTTTCAACTCCTTTGCTGTGCTATTGCAGTTGTGTCTTAGTTTTCCATCGTTTAAAAATTTTCTTCATGTTTCCTGTTTTCTCATCTGTGAGGGTTTACATGCCATGGAACTCAGGGAGAGAAAGAGAGATAAGTTTGCTGCATTTAATGGAAAGTTATTTTTACACGCAAAATACTCCAGTCTTACATTTTAGAGCACAAAAAAAGGGAGATAAAGAATCTCCTTAAATGTATCGGTATATTTTAAAATTGCAGTTTTAGTTGTTCTCCTAGATCAGAAATATTTTAAACAAGGCATATTTGAACATTTTCATTTCAAAATGTAACCTGCTAGTTTATCTTCAGGTATTGAAAAAAAGGCCATAAGTCCAAGCATGATAATTAATGTCTGTAACCACTGTCTATAGTCATAGTTTGTAATTAAAAAAATATGGATCAATAAGGCATTGTTTTTTTTTTTTTTTTTTTATTCATTTGACACAGAGAGAGAGATTACAAGTAGGCAGAGAGGCAGGCAGAGAGAGAGGAGAGAGGAGGAAGCAGGCTCCCCGCTGAGCAGAGAGCCCGATGCGGGCCTCGATCCCAGGACCCTGGGATCATGACCTGAGCCGAAGGCAGCGGCTTTAACCCACTGAGCCACCCAGGCGCCCAAGGCATTGTTTTTTTAAAAAAAAAGTCAAACTGTTTATCAGCAAAGATTGTAGATTTCTTCTTTAAAGGATAAAATATTTCATGAACTTTAATCTCCTGATGTCAAAATCAG
This sequence comes from Ailurus styani, assembly GCA_002007465.1. Lineage (NCBI taxonomy): Eukaryota > Metazoa > Chordata > Mammalia > Carnivora > Ailuridae > Ailurus > Ailurus styani. The sequence continues at coordinate 3,035,137 of LNAC01000078.1, forward strand.
GGCTAAATTGTGCCAAGTTAGTTCAGTAACAGCATTTAGTCTTGGATGATTTTATCTAGCTCTCATCGAGAATTGGCCTCATGAGCCTCTTGATTTTGTTTCTTTCATTCTTATCACTTAGTTTAGAAAGTACAAAGACTTCATTCCAGTGTTGGAGTGTGGAAGAATGAGATAAAGATCAAATTACCTGTACAAGAAAGAGAAATGGATGACTTATCATGTTTTCACATTCCTAAGGTTTCTAGGTGAAATTTCCTTCCACAAATATCAGTTAAATAAATGTCTGAAACAATGTGACATTTTTCTTCTTCCCTCCCTCCTCTCTCTTCCTTCCTTCCTTCCTTCCTTCCTTCCTTCCTTCCTTCCTTCCTTCCTTCCTTCTTTCTTTCTTTCTTTCTTTCTTTCTTTCTTTCTTTCTTTCTCTAAGAAGGACATTAGAATTGCTATAAATTATTTTGCCTGTGGGACTAAATTACAGACAAAGCCTCAGAATTTGTTCTGCTATCACCTTTATACTTTTAGGAGTGTGATTTATTTAAATAACTTGATTGGAAAAGGCTCATGGAGGCATTAGCCATTTAAATAGTGAGGAAGTTATAAATAGTCTCTTACAAAAATTTTATTTCCAGAACCAATCACTTAATTTTGTTTCATGACTTTTTCTCTCTTCCATGAAGAAATAGCTTATATAATTTTCTGTGGTGAGTTTTAAGGCAGTGTAACACACACACACACACACACACACAGGAGGTAATAGCTAGTCACATATTGTTGCCTCTGTGGCTACTCATTTTACAGCATATGAAAGCAGGTATATCATACCAGAAAAGAAATACACATATGAAAGGAAAAAATTCCACACATTTAAAATAATTTTAAAACTAAATCCTACATTTGTACTTCTGAAGGTGAGTTCTTAGGGTATATATTTTGTACCTATAAAAATGTATCTCTGTCCACAAATTATTTTTGATTCCTGTCAGAGTAGTGAATACTGCCAGTTGAATATAAGGAAGACACGTTTTGTGATTGAGTCTTTGTATGTCTATCCTCATTCTTCAAATGCATTTACATATGTGCTCCTTACACCAGGATTGGGAGAGAGCATATCAAGGTGGACCCCAGACCTTGTCCCATAGCATCCCAACTTTTTTTGTCATGGAATGATCTTGAGAGCAACACAGATCAATGTGACAGATCTTTTATGTCCTCGGAAGAACTGTTCCTGGATCTCTCATTGATAACTCACAGTACTTCCAGGCTTATAATATGGTGTAGTGTTCTTGATCTTAAACTGCTTTTGGTAGTCTCAGGGTTTGTAAATCAGAGAATCTTCTAGTCAACCCTCTCTGATTGATACATTCAAATCTTGGCACAGTGGGCTCTGCTGTAGCAGGGTTTATCTGCATATTGAAACCAGTCATGAATAGCGAAAGCACTGACTTAACATGCCTGAGGCCTGAAATAAATGAGAACAGGCCCACAAAAGGGTGAGAGAGCAAACCTAATGAGGACCAGGCAGGGAGTCTACAGAGAAGGGTAATAATACTCTACTTCTCCTTCATATTCTTCTGATTAGTTTTTTATTGGAATCTGGGGAGAGAATTCTAGAGTATATATGCAACAAGAAGATACTTATTCTCTATAGACCAGCATTATGGGAGCAGTAGCTGGGGATTCTTAATATGAATTGGAATAATACAAACTTTGCAAGTTTTCTACAACTTTGTGAACCTATAGAGTTTTTGAAAACCCTGTATGGTCTTATTACAGCAGGAATGCATCATTACGGCCTAGTAATTTTAGTTATATTAAATAACCTCTAAAGCGAAGGTCAACATTTGAACTTTGTGGGGGGTTTTTCCTCAACATCCAAGAGGTAATCTAGTTGATATTGTTTGAACCATTTTCTATAAGATGTAATTTCCTTATTTAATTGGTTAATATAAACAAAGTTGCAAAGATTTAGCTTTTCTAAAATTCCCAACAATTTCAATTTCATATCAAATTATACTAGTTTAGAATGAAAATAATGTATCTGCAGATGGTGCTGAATTGCATAAAATTAATTACTACATGTGCAAGTTTTCAGTAATTAATTCCAGTGAGGCCTGTAAAAATCTATTGTGAGCAGAATTACATGCTTTTCAGCCTCTTCTTTTCCAGCCTGATGGCTGCTCTTTCACTCTTGAGAACAAGTTAAAGTGTCATGGAAGTGTAAAGGTCATTCAGAGAAAATTTTGCACTGGGTTTCTTAGGATATAAAAGAACCAAACTCTTGGGTAATGGCTAGTTCTCATAGTTCCCATATGCCTGTAGGTTTTCGTTTAAAGAGTGATTATCTTTTGGTTATGGGATGGGGAAGTCAGTATTGGCAAACTTATGCTATTGCTTTCCATATGTTTTCCAGCCATGTCTGGACATAGATTTACAGTGGGATTTGTCCAGTGTGGCCTTAGTACTGCTATGTAATGTCCATTTTCCCATCATTTTCTGTGGTCTTCATGAGTATTTTGCAATACAAAAACTTAATTGATGTAATTGAATATTTTGAGTGTAATATTAAGTGTACTTTTTCTATAACATTGAATTTTCTGGGATCACTAAAGAGGCTACTAATATGGGATAATGAAGAAACAGGAGAATTTCAGACTAATGATATTTAAAAGTGAGACTTTTACTAGGCATTTAGATTCTATTTTGAATCATGTGTCTTCAAAGTCTTCATGAAGTTCTAACCACCTATCTCAGATATAAATACAAATTATTGAAATTTTTGCTGGATGCGATGAATAATAAAATACCATTGATTTAGGGTCTAATTAGCCATTGTATTAGTCTTCCTTGGCTACCATAACAAAATATAATAGACTAGTTGGCTTTAAAAATAGAAATTTATTTTCTTACAGTTCTGGAGACTGGAAGTTCAAGAGCACAGTGCCAGCAGAGTTGGTGTCTAGTGAGAGATCTCGCTTTGGGTAGCAGATGGCTACCTTTTCACTCTGTGCTCACATGATTTCTTCCTTGCGAATTCATGAATCTCTACCTCTTCCTCTTTTTATAAGACAATCAATTCTATAGAATTAAGACCCTACCTTTATGACCTCATTTAATTTCAATTACCTCCTAAAGGCCCTTTCTCCAAATATAGTCCCACTGGGGAATTAAGGCTTCCATATATGAATTTTGAGGGACACAGTTCAGTCCATAGCAGCCATAAAACTCAAACATAGTATTTTTAACATATTTCTACCTAATTATACTTTATGTATATTAGCATGACTTTAGGCATTATAAGATACTAAAGTACCTTCTGAAGTATAAGCAATGAATTAAATTATGTCTAATATACTTCTTGTGTTAAATTTCTTTTTAAACTGGTAATTCATATATAGAGCATATGGTAATATTTGATAACTAGCATAGATAATAAGTTGGCCACCCCATTTCACTTTTTATTACTTCTGAGAAAATAAAATTCATCAAGTTTTCACTTTGGAAATAGATCTAACTTAAGAGCTATCTGAATGTGTTATAATGCAAACATTTATTTAAACTAAAACTTTTCTAGTATATAGACTAGCTAGTAAATAAGAAGCTACTTTATTTAGCCATACCCAGAATCATAATGAGTAATTAAGTATACATAATTAGCATAATATTTTCAAACCATTATAATTATATAGTTTCATTTCTTGTCTTTATAAATCACATTCCCCAGCCTTCTACTGCCATTGCAGGCACAGTAATGAGGGAAAGAAAATGCTTTATTCGGAGGTGATAATCTGTAGCTTGGGGCTGCCATACAGTTATACAGGTTGTATACTGCATAGGTACATCACATTTAGGAAGGCTCCATTCACATTATAGACCACATAGTTTGTATATTTATTTTAACAAAAATCTCCCAGCAGATGGCAGTCAAATGTCTTATTCTGAGGAAATCAACATAAAGCAACAATTTTCTGACAAATGGAAATAAAGTTTTTTGAGGAAGGACCACGTTTTTCTGATTCACAAAAAGGCATTCAACAGGCTAGCTTATGGGGGCTATATCTCATGGGGGAATTATAAGGATTATTTCAGTCATAATAGTTCCTGGCTCATAGAAATCTCAGAATAAATGTTAGCTACTACACTACACAATTACTACTGTGTGTACTGCTGTCATCATTTTCATTGTCTCCATGAGGACAATCAAAGAGTTTTCACACATACAGGCAATATCATTTGGGATAAGAGAGATGGAATGGAAATCTGTCTTATCTAAAAAGACTGAATGAATGTTACATAAGATGGTATTTAAACAAGCCCAAATGAAGACTTAAATTTTAAATAGAATGAATATTCAGAAGAAAAGAGACTTACAAGTTTAAGTCACCCCTCTCCCGATGTGGTGGACAGTGAGGATCAAAGACTTGTAAGGAAGATTATATCAGTTCTGGAAAAGTTACTGCTTTTTCCTGCTTCCAAGTGAGGTGCTGTCACTTGAAGTGATGTTCAGGTCTTCTGAGAAGAAAACTCTAAGGCAATATTCCAGTACAGGAGGTTTAGAGGGTGGAACACCTGTAGGGATAAAGAGAGAGGGAGCAGGGAGGGAAGGGTTTCAGATGGGGAGGTAGGACCGATACCTGTTAAAGGAGAAACAGAAGGAAGGGGAACTGAATAGGAATAACTCCAGACTATAATGCATTTCTGAGAAAGCCTCAGCCAAACCAATGGAGAGTTCCCAAGCAAATGTTGCCCACTGAAGGAGTCCCAAATTGAACAGGAGTAGCTTGACTCTAGAACGCTCCATTCTTCATGTTCAGCTATTGGCTGGGAACAGCCCAGAGGAAGTGTGTTCTCTGACTGAATACAATGGTGGATCCAAAGGTACAGCAGCTGGGGCTGTCAGTCAGCTATTTTCCTTATTGGCAGGTTCTCTTGAAGGGACATATGAATGAGACACCCATATGGCAGCCACAGAACCTGCTTCACGTGTTTAAAAGCATAAATACAACCCCCTCTTTAAAAAAAATACATAATAGTATGAGCAACCATTTACAGAATTGAAGGGAGGACTAGGCAGCTATACAATAATAGTAGGAGACTTTGACACCCCATTTGCAATAATAGGAAGAACAATCATACAGAAGATCAGTAAGTAAATGGAGGACTTGAACAAGACCTCCATAGAGCAGTGGGACCTAACAGACATATCCAGAACACTCCATCCAACAACAGCAGAGTATACATTTTTTTCAAAAGTACATGGAACATTTTCTAGGACAGATTGTATGTTAGGTCACAAAATAAGTCCTAATAAAGTTTAAAAGATTAAAATCATACAGAATGTATTTTCTGATCACAAAGCGATGAAGCTAGAAATCAATTGGAGAAGGAAAATTCGAAAATCCATGCAGATGGGGAAGTTAAACTGCATACTCTTAAACAACCAGTGGGTAAAAGAAAATTCAAAAGGAAGTTGGAAAATATCTTGAGACAAATGAAAATGAAAAACAGCATCATTAAGTGTATGGGATGTAGCAAAAATGGTGTTAGTAAGGAAGTTTATATTTATAAATGTCTACATTAAAAAAGAAAGAGATCTCAGATTGACAAATTAATTTTACATCACAAGGGACTAGAAAAAGGACAAACTAAACATAAAACTAGCAGGAGGAAGAAAATAATGAAGATTAGAGCAGAGACAAAATGGAAAATAGGATAACTAGAGAAAATCAGTGAAACCAAGAGTCGATTCTTTGAAAATTCAACAAAATTGACAAACTTTTGCTGGATTGACAAAGAAAAAGGAGAGAAGACTCAAATAACTAAAATCAGAAATGAAAGTGTATATATTAATGCTAATATTATAGAAATTAAAAGGAATATGAGAGTACTGTGAACAATTGTATACCAAAAAATCAGATAACCGAGTTGAAATGGATAAATTCTTAGATACACACAACCTATCAAAACTGAGTCATGCAGAATTAGAAAATCTGAACAGACCTATAACTAGTAAGGAGATTGAATCAGTAATCAAAAATCTTCCAACAAAGCAAAGCCTACAACCGGATGCCTTCCCTAGTCTAAAGAAAAAATAATGCTGGGGCAGTTGGGTAGTTCAGTCATTAAGCATCTACCTTCGGCTCAGGTCATGATCCCAGGATCCTGAGATCAAGCCCTGCATCAGGCTGCCTTCCCAGCATGGGGCTGCCTGCTCAGCAGAAAGCCTGCTTCTCCCTCTCCCACTCCCCCTGCTTGTCTTCCCTCTCTCGCTGTGTCTCTTCCTGTCAAATAAATAAATAAAATCTTAAAAAAAAAAAAAAGAAGAAGAAGAAATAACACCAATCATCCTGAAACTGTTTCATAAAAGTGAAGAGAAGGCAATAGTTCCAAACTCATTTCATGAATCCAGTGTTCATCTGATACTAGAATCAAAAACACTTCAGGAAAACTACAGACCAATATCCCTGATGGATACCGATGCAAAAATCCTCAATAAGATATTAGCAAATAGAATTCAACAGCATGTTGAAAGGATTATACATTATGACCATGTGGAATTTATTCCTGGAATGCAAGAACGGTTCAACATTTGAAAATCAATTAATGTAATGCACTACAGTAATAGAATGAAGGGAGGAAAAACCATATGATCATCTCAGTTGATTCAGAAAAAGCACCTGACAAAATTCAACATCCTTTCATTATAAAAATTCTCAACAAACTAGGAATTAAAGGAAACTACCTCAACACAAGAAACACATTTATGAAAAATGCATAGCTAACATCATATTCAATAATGAAAGCCTGAAAGTTTTTCCTGTAAAATAAGGAGCAAGACAAGAATGCCCACTTTTGTTACTTCTGTCAACATAGTTCTGGAATTAGGCAAGAAAAAGACAAGTTATCCAAATTGGAAAGAAGAAATAAAATGATCTGTTTTCAGACAACATGATCTTATATGTAGAAAGCCTTAAAGACCCCCCAAAAACTTAGAACTAATAAATTTAGTAAAGTACTAGGATACAAAGTCAACATGCAAAAATTAGTTGCATTTCTATACACTAACAACGAACAATCTGAAAAGGAAATGAATAACTCTATTTACAGTAGCATCAGAAAGTATAAAATCCTTAGGCATAAACTTAACTAAGAAGGCAAAAGACATACACTGAAACTCACAAAGCATTTTTGAAATAAATTAAAAAAGACAAAAACAACTGGAATGATATCTCATGTTTTTGTGTTGGAAGATTTAATAATGTTAAGATGTCAGTACTACCCAAAGCAATCTACAGATTCAGTGCACTCTCTATCAAAATCCCAACACTGTTTTGTAGAAATAAAAAACATCCATCCTAAAATTCATACTAAATCTTCAGAGACTGTTTCAATCTTGAAACAGAGAAAAAAATTTGGAGGTCTTACACTTCTTGGCTTCAAAACTTATTAAAGAGCTACATTAATCAAAATAGTGTAGTGCTGGTATAAAGAAATAAATATAGACGAATGGAATAGAATACACAATACAGAAGTAAACCTTCACATATGATTTTTGACAAGGGCACTTTGACCTTATTGGGGGCAGGGCCATCTTTTCAACAAATGGTGCTGGGAAAACTGGTTATCTATACATGCAAAATAGTGAAGCTGGTCCTCACCTTACATCATATACAAAAATTAACTCAAAAATTGATCAAAGACCTAAACATGAGAGCTAACACTATAAAACTCTTGGGAAAAAAACATAGAGGAAAAGCTTTGTGACATTGGATTTTGCAATGATTTCTTGGTTATATCAAAAGCATAGGCAACAAAAGAAAAAATAGGCAAATTGAATTGCATCAAAATTAAAAACTCTTATGAATCAAAGCACATTGTCAACAGAGAGAAGAGACAACCCATGGAATAGGAAAAAATATTTGCAAGTTGTATATTTGATAAGGGGTAAATATCCAGACTGTATAAAGAACTCCTTTACCACCACTACCGAAAGCAAACTTCTTGATGAAAAAGTGAGCGAAAAACTCAAATAGACATTTTCCCAAAGATATACAACTGGCTAATAAACTCACGAGAAGATTCTCAGTATCAATAATAATTAGGGAAATGTAAATAAGTATCATAATGAGGTACTACATCACATATCACATTAGGATGCTATTATGAAAAAAGGAGAAAATAACATGTTGGCAAGGGTGTAGAAAAATCAGAATCTTTGTGCGCTTGTTGGTGAGAATATAAAGTGGTGTAGCCAACTGCTATATGATCCAGTGATTCCATTTCTGAGTATGTACTAAAAAGATTTGAAAGCAGGAACTCTGGGGCACCTAGGTGGCTCAGTTGATTGGGCAAACTGCCTTTGGCTCAGGTCATGATCCCGGGGTCCGGGGATTGAGCCCTGCATCGGGCTCCTTGCTCAGCAGGAAGCCTGCTTCTCCTCTCCCACTCCCCCTGCTTGTATTCCATCTCTCGCTGTGTCTCTCTCTGTCAAATCAATAAATAAAATCTTTAAAAATAAATAAATAAAATTTAAAAAATTAAAAAAGAAAGAAAGCAGGGACTCTAACAGGTATTTATACATTTTCATATCAGCATTATTCATATTAGTCAAAAGGTGAAAGCAAACTTTTTGTATCTCTGCATCTTTGTTTTCTCTATTTTCCTTCTTTTTCTTTCTTTTCTTTTCTTTTTTCTTTTTATCTTCTCCTTCCCTCCCTTCCTCCCTCCCTTCTTACCTTCCTTCCTTCTTTCCTTCCTTCCTTCCTATTTTTCTCTCTCTCCTCCTCCTCTTCCCTGTTCTTCCTTCCTTTCACTCCCCCCATTCACATTGACATTTCATTGAGGTTCCCATCCCTGTCCTGCTCATTGGTGGATGAATGGATAAACAAAATGTGGTTTATACATATAATGGAAAAATTATTCAGTCTTAAAAAGAGAAAGAAATTCTGACATGTGCTCTAACATGAATGAGCCTTGAAAACATTACACTAAGTGAAATAAGCCAGCCACAGAAGGACAAATACTGTGACTCCACATATATGAGGTTCCTAGAGATTAGATAGATATTAAAAAGAAGAAAAGTGGTTACCAGGGGCTAGGAGGAGAGAAAAGTGTGACATTATTATTTAATGGTTATGGATTTTTGGTTCAAAAGCTGAAAAAATTTCTTGGAAGAGATGGTGGTGATGGTTGCCCAACAATGTAAATGTACTTAATGCCATTGAGCTGTACACTTAAAAATGACTAAAGTGGTAAATTTTATGTTATATCTATTTTACCACACACATCTTAAAAAATGTCTAACCAAAAATATATCAAGATTCATAGAAAAAACCAACTCACTTCAGAAAAATGCAAAATAGTTTAACAATATGAATCACAAGTAATTTAAGCAATGATAATTTGGTCAGTAGAGGTGGACTGGATTTAGAAAATATCAGTTTAGACATTAAATTGTCAGGTGAAAGAGAAGAATAACAATCAGTTTCTTTAAGTCCTCTTGGATATATTTGTATTACAAAATGAGAAAAAAAGGGCGCCTGGGTGGCTCAGTTGGTTAAGCAACTGCCTTCTGCTCAGGTCATGATCCCAGAGTCCCTGGATCGAGTCCTGCATCGGGCTCCCAGCTCCATGGGGAGTCTGGTTCTCCCTCTGATCTTCTCCCCTCTCATGCTCTCTCTCTCTCTCTCTCAAATAAATAAATAAAATCTTTTTTTAAAAAATTAAAATTAAAAAAAAACCAAAATGAGAAAAAAACAAACAAAACCAAAAACCCTCCAAACGCAATATAAAGAAATGTCACTTGGATGAATTAATCCCACATTCTCCAAAGAATTTTGGTGAAAGAATTGAAACTGTAGTGTTCGGCTATTTTCTGGACTAAAACTTTGTAACTGGTTCAGAATACTTCCTCTTTACTACATAGTAATATTAAAGTTTTATGGCTAGGATTTATTCAAAAACCTCAATAAGCTGGGAAAAAATAGTACCATCATTAGGTGATTATTATTTTGCTCCTTGATGAGACATTTCCCTACATACCAGAATATTTGAAATCAATATATCGCTAAAGGAAACATAATATTATTGAAAAACCACTGATCCCAACAATAGTCATTATTTAACAACCCAAAGTGTATCTAATATCAGTTCTCATTGTTTAACTGTTTTGTATTTTGAGGAAGTCTGTTAAACATGATTGTTTTTTACTAATCTGTAATATTTTCAGAGCATTTGATAAATGATAAATACAGATACTTCTCTTCCTTCTCCAAACTTTAACATTTATAAAGAAGAAATAATTCTTCAAATTTCTTTTCTATTTTTTCAAGTAATATTTTCTGATGAGAAGACAGAAAAGTATATGTATAGACACATATATGCACATACATACAAAAACAATATTTAATACCTCTTTTAAAGAAAAACTATATAAACAATAATGACATTTTAAATAGTTTATATAATGACACTGAAAGACTACCAACTCCATCTGAATATATTAGAGTCAAAATGAAATTTAGCTCTTGGGTCTCTAAACTGCATAACCTCTGCATCTTCTCATAAAAAGTTAAGAATCATGTGTTGGAGAGGGGGATTAGCTCATGTGTACTTAGGGCACATAGAATAGTTTCTGGCACATGGAAAGGTCATTGTCGTCATCATCATCATCATCATTGTACCAGGGATTCTCAATCAGTGGTGGTTTTTGCCTCCCAGGGGACAACTGGCGGTCCCTGGAGATAATTTTGGTTGTCATGACTGAAGGGCGGCTACCGGCTTCTACTGGATTAGAGTGCAGGATTCTGCTAAAATTCTTACAATGCACAGGACAACCCCCACACAAAGAATTACTAGGCCCAAATCAATAATTCTGAGGTTGAAAAACAATGATTTAAGTTATTCTGTTTTTGGAGATGGAGTTTAAAGGCCTGCAACTATTTTCAAAATGTTGCAAATAATGCTGATTAATTCTAACATTAACTCCGTATTTTCTAAACTTCTCTTAAGCAAATTGTGAATGATCAAGAATCAGAAATTTCTATGGATATGTAACTATGGGGTGGGAAAAGTTTCTGAGGGAGTAATAAGGTAACAAATGTGCTCCTGCAACGTAAGAGTAAGAAAGTAAAGCAGAAGATGCTGGAGGAAAACTAATGGGAGCAGGGACTGAGCAGGAAGAGCGGAAATCTCAAGAACCTGATTTTAGGGCTTTTGTTTTACCGCCCTGCCCTTCAGCATCTGATGTAGGTTTATAACTTTTTAGTTAATTTCAGATTTTGAGTAGAATGAATGAAAAGAAACCTGATTACAACTCCTATCCCTTCACTCTCCACTTACATTCTCACTGCATTGACAATTCCCCAAAGCTCTACAGTGCTCTACTTTTTCTCCTAATCATCAACAAAACGAGGAGAGACCCAGGGTGCTCCCTAACTACTTTCCATTGAGGAGGAAAATTGGATTGAGAGGGGATTGGCAGGAATATGTGTAGACAGAAATGGTGAGATCGGGTGCGACCAATTTCTACCCATATGTAAAGCTCCCTTCAGCCAGTGCACAATTGTATTTATTCTGTCTATTGAATTTGCAGACTACTTGACCTGATTTTGGTAGCTGTTATTGATCTGTTTTTATGGAAATACTTCTTTTGCTATGTTTTAAACCAAATCACCATGAATCAAATCACAGATGGTGTGCAACTCCTGTGATTGGAAATCCCTATCATCCTGAGATTCTGATGTAACTTTGTGTATGGGGGAGCACTTCTCTTACTATAATGCTATTTTAAATGTGGAGGTTTTACTAAACAATATAGTAAGGGAAAAAAAGAAAAAATAATAGTAAGAACTAGAGGCATTTTCTGTGTTAAGGGTGCTCACATTGTGACTCAGTGGCTATTACTGTGTTTGCTCGACCAAGATGTATGCTTTCTGGGTGCTTTTGTTAGCTTTGTACATCACGTTTCACTACATAAATACCCAGTAAGTCATTATCTGGTTTCTAATCAAAAGACATGTAGTGAGCCAAAAAGCAAAGCCATTTTACACTTTCGTTATCTTATAGTTGTGCTTTTATTTCAACCAACTAAGTATTGATTTGATTTTGAAGTTTCTTATGTTACAAGGTGGAAAATTATGTTTTCCAGAAATATGCACCCTATAAGAAAAGTGGTAAGAGCAGAAAATTATGCAGTGGGGTAGGTGGTGGGCTTTGGGAAGGCAAGAGATGGTAGAGGAAGAAAGGAGGAGGAGGTAAAGGAGAAGGGGGAGGGAGGGGGAATAAGGGAGGGTGATAAAAATAGGGACAGTGAAAGAAGAGAGCAGAAAGACATAGAGAGGGAAACAGAAACATATTTAGTGAGAGAGAGACAGAAAACAGACACTGAACATCAGAAATGGAGAAATTTATTTGGCAGGTCTCAAGGGTTAAAAGACCTCAGGAAAAGAGTGATAGCAATTAATGACAAGTAGAAAATATGAAATGTTAGGTGCTCTGTAATTTCTCTTTCCCTAAGAGTTTTCTGAATGTTTGGTTTCTCTAAGCCTTCTCCAAGTAATTGCTTTTCGAGTTGGATTTTTTAGAAATGTGGCAATGTTTGTAACTGGTCCCAGAAGTGGCAGAAAGAGCCAAGTTACGTTTGAGTTATACTTATATACCCTTAACTTAATGGTGTTTAGAAAACTAGGAACAATTTTTGAAGACTAATAAAATAATATGCCCTCTAATGTTATTTTTACTTACTTGGCTTTGTCCAATATTTTAAGATCATTTAAAATCAGTCGTAACAATTTTCAAGACCCATTGCCATGCAATTTATACTTGAATGTCACCATTAACCCAACTTTATCCTAATAATTTTATGCTTTTTCAGCAAAGAGCAGACACATTTAAAGAAAGAATTTCAGGGCTCCTGGGTGGCTCAGTGGGTTAAAGCCGCTGCCTTTGGCTCAGGTCATGATCCCAGGGTCCTGGGATCGAGGCCCACATCGGGCTTTCTGCTCAGCGGGGAGCCTGCTTCCCCCTCTCTCTCTGCCTGCCTCTCTGCCTACTTGTAATCTCTCTCTCTGTGTCAAATGAATAAATAAAATCTTTAAAAAAAAAAAAAGAATTTCACACTCTTCTTCCCTTAAATTATTAATAAAAATTATTTACAGATTTCAATAAGTACAGAACCAATAAGCAAGCAGGTTTCATAAAACACAGTTGTTTTTATGGTACAAATAAGGACCATCTATATGACATAAAAATTTTAAAAATAGAGTGTGTGAGCAATGATCTAGGAGCCCAGATACTGGGGTCCTAGGCACAGCTCTGCCTCAAATTAGTCAAGGGACCTTGGCCACCCCATTCTACTCCTTTGGTTTGTGTTTTCTTATCTCTTATATGAGAAATTTTATCAAGATGACCCTTTAAATCTCTTCCCATTTTAACCTTTCTGTGTATTCTGAGGATTGGTCACTTGGGAAATCAGGAGTCAAAGGGCATAAGCCCAGCATGTGCAGTGAGGGGTGGTGTTTATGGTTTGCTGTAATTTTGATATTTAGCTATAGTAGTTAATATTCTATAGTATAGCCTGTTTCATAAATTATTTTTAAAAGTAGTATGAATTATCACTTTCTACATGCACTACCAAACATACTTTCTAGAACGTTTTCTAAAATTTTTTGTGTTCATGTAAGCTTAAGGGTTAATGGAAGGAGAGGAGACCCTTCCACATTTTTTTCAAATAACACTTTTTACTTAGAGATAATTGTAGATTCATATACAGTTGTAAGAACTAGCACAGAGAGGTCATATGTAACAGTTTCCCCTGATGGTAACGTCTTCCAACACTTCCAACATCACAACCAAGATTTTGCCAGTAATAAACCCAAGATATGGGACATTTTTATCACCACCTGTTGCACATTAATAACCACCCACATTCCCTTCCACCTTCCCCTCCACTTCAACACTTGGCAACCCTGAATCTGTTCTTTATTTCTATAATTTTCATTTCAAGAATGTCACATAAAGCAAATTATAATATTTAACTGTTTGGGGTTGTAGTTTATCACTCAGCATGATTTTCTGGTTTCATCCTGGTTGTTGCCTATATCAATAGAGCATTCCTTTTTATTGCTGAGTAGTATTCCATGCTATGGCTATGTCGCAATGTTTAACAGTACACCCACTGAAGGACATTGGGTTGTTGCCAGTTTTGAGTTATTATGAATAAAGCTGATATAAATCTTTGTGTACAGGTTTTTCTATGAACATAGATTTTCATTTCTCTGGGGCAAATGCCTAGGAGTTCCATTGCTGGGTTGTATGATGGTTACTTTTTCATTTTTTAAGAAATGGCCAAACTGTTTTTGAGAGTGGCTATACCATATTACATTTACATCAGCAACGTATGAGTGATCCAGTTTCTTTACAACCTCTCCAGCATTTAGCATTGTCACTATTTTTTATTAATACACTTTTTTTAAAACAGTTTTAGATTTATATAAAAATTGAACAAGTAATGCAGAATGTTCCCATATACTCTCTCATACACATTTTTCCCCATTACTAACATTTTACATTCGTGTGCTACCTTTGTTACAACTAGTGAACTATTGTTGGTGCATTATTATTAACTAAAGTCAATAGTTTATTCAGATTTCATTAGTTTTTACCTACCGACCTTTTTCTTTTCATATTATATATAGCTGCTACATCTCCTTAGGCTCCTCTTGGCTGTGACAGTTTTTTAGACTTTCCTTGTTTGTGATGGCCTTTATCTTGATGACCTGTTGTTGTCATTTTACTAATTCAAGTTAAGCATAGAAATCTCTACTTGCATCCTGTTAGCCTTTTCTGTTTATAATATAATTGCCTTAAATATTTCCTCTACATACATTTGGAATCATAAGGAAATTCTCAAGAGGAGAAGGAAAGTCTATTTAAGCTATCTGTATTTTTGCTTACTCTGTTCTTTCTTCCTTCCTGATCCTCTAACACTCCTCATTTTATTGTTTTCCTTTCCGTTTAAGGAGATTTCTTTAGCCACTTTTTTAAAGAAAGTATGCTAAGGCCAGATCCTTTCAGTTTTCCTTCATCTGAGCATGTCTTGGTTTTTGCTTCATTCCTGAAGGGTATGGTGACTGAATATAGGATTTAAGGTTCACAGTTCTTTTCCTTTTCTGCCTTAAAAAATATTACTCCACATTTCCTGACCTCCATGGTTTCTGATGAGAAATTCCCTGTCATTCAGATTGTTTTCTACTATAGGTGTAAGGTGTTCTCTCATTGTTTTCAGAGGTTTGTCTTTAGCTTTCAGAAGTTTGACTATGATTTGTCTCGGCATCAATTTCTTTGAGTTTTTCATGTTTTGGGTTTGTTCAGTTTCCCTGGGTTTATGTTTTTTGCCAAATTTGAAAAATTTCCAGCTATTACACTTTCAATAATTTTTTATGCACTGTCATCTTTTTCCTCTCTTTCTGGGACTTTGATAACACAGGTTCCTGATGTTGTACTCTTTTTGTTTTTTTCCTTTTTCCTCCAATGTGTTTTCTCTTCATTCTTCAGATTGGCTGATTTCTCTGTCTTCAGGTTTACTGGTTCTTCCCTCTGCCCTGCCACTCCCCATTCTGCTTCTGAGCCCATCGATTTTTTTTATTTCAGTCATATAATTTTCAGTTTTAAAATTTCCATTTGGTTTTTGTTATGTCTTCTATTTTCTGAGGCTTTCTCTTTGCTGAGAATTTCCATTTTTTCATTCTTTCAAGCATGTTCATGATTGCAGATTTTTATAATGGATGCATTTTGTTCCATAATAATTCTAACATCTCAGTTATCTTGTATTGAACATCCATGATTGTGTTTTTCATTTCAACTTGAAATCTTACTGATTTTTTGCATGACACATTTTGGTTTTGACTGGACGTTACTTTTTGTTATTGTTGTTATGAGACGCTAGTTCTTACTTAAACCTTCTGTTTTAGCTGGCTTCCTGTAACCTTCTTCTAAAAGGGGAAGAGGATGTGCTGCTTTTGTTATTAGTAGATGGTGACAAAAATCCATGTTCCCCACTTGTCCTCTGTTGGGAAGAGGGTTTGTCATTATTGCTGAGTGGAGGTGAGAATCCCAGCCTTCTGATAGCCTCTTGTTGGGAGAGGATGAAAGATGGCACTGCTAGTATTGGGTGATAGTGGAAGTCCTGATTCTTCATTAGGCCTTCTTTGATATCACCCAAATGAAAATAGGTGAGGCATCTTGTAACTGTTAGATGAGGGTGAAGTCTCCCCAGGTGGGCTCCATGCCTTGTTACTGCCTGATGGAAATGAAAGTCCCAACTCTCCTCTTGGTCTCCCATGACACCAACCTGGATGGAGGGCTGGGGCGCCTCATTTCTGCCTGGTAAAGGTTAAAGTCAGACTCTGTTGGCATGGGTAGAGGTGGGTCTGTCGGGTTTTTTTCTATGATTTTTGGGATAGATTAGAGCAGATGGTGTCTAAGTTTACAGTCTTGTTCAGTTGCCCCTTTCTTAGTTCTTTGGCTAGAAAGAGCAGGCTTTTGTTTGTTTGTCTTTGTCTTTATTCATTGGTGTTTCTGGATTGCCGGCTTCTTCATTTTCAAGCCCGGGATATCTGAGGCAAGAGGAAAACCCAGGGAACTCACTGCCATGTTGTACCACAGGTCTTGAGGTACAGGTCTGTTCTTCTCACTATGTTTTGGAGTCTTCTTAGGTCTGTATTATATATAATGTTCAGAGTTTTCCTGGGAGGGATATGGAAAAATATGTCTACTCTGTTTTCCCAGAAGTGGAGATCCAGTCCTTTCTGTATGTACTTAATGATCTCTTTCAGAATTCCCAGTAAAACAAGATATCATTTATTTGCCCATTCCGAGAAAAGTAGGAAGACAATTCCTTCCTTTGAAATCATGAGAATCTTCTGCAACACCTGTTTTTTCTGTGGCCACTCTGCTTCCTGGTATTCATACCTCCCTATCTTTTGCCATGATTTTTGAACTTCATCCAGAGTTTGCATTTCCAAATTATGCTGTTAACTGCCCCCAGAGAGTTAATAGTTCCAGAATCTGATCTAGTTTGAGCTTTGTAATTTTTTTTTTGCTTTATTAATTGATTTATTGAACAGATGATTGTGTTTTCAGTCACCGTTACCACCCACTTTATCCTCAAAACTGAAAGCTTTATCTGGGTATAGATGTGTGGAGGAAGGGGCGGGCTGAAGCAATGATTGGGCCAGCAAGCAGTACTTTTCAGCCAAGGGTATTTATTTTTTCTTACCCATAGTCATTGCCATATTTTAGGGTTTTAAAAACTCCATGGACATTCCTAGCTACATAGCTTGTAGACCTAGTACAAAATATAAAAATGTGAGGCCCCTTATTTGAAAAACAGGAAAGGGACCCCTAAAGGTACTAAAATACAAAGCTTTTTCTTTTTTTTCTGCTGTCTCTTTTGAATTGTCATGGTGATTCTTTTAAAATATGCTAATGGTTATTCTAAGTAGAGAAAACTTACAAATATTACCATTCATTTTTACATTCCTACCAGTTTTAATGCAGCTATATGAGCATTTAACTCATATGTAGAATCTCTAAAAGTGCACAATTTATGTATGATATGGATTTTGTTTTTACCAGAACAGTGGAAATGCTACACAAAACTAACTAAACTGTTTTTATTTTACTTCTTAAATACATGCATTCTATTCACATTCTATCTTCAGCTTATTAGTAAGGACTGAAAAGAAAGGGGATTATGGGTTACTCTTTCTCTATTCTCCTATGCCATCTTTAGCATAATTAGTTGGAAATACAAGGAAGTAACATGCATGAGAAAGGATATGATTATGTTACTTAGTCATTTGTGTCCTTAAAACTCCATTGCTTGCTTTCTGCATTTGAAACAAGTTCTGGTTAAAATGAAATACCTGGTCTCTTAGAGCTGTCTGTGCCACTGCCTATACAGTTGTATACGTAACACACTTAATTTGTACTTGCTTTGAGTTTCGTTGAACTCTCATGCCTGGTGGACCCACAAGTATTATGTGTGCCTGGTGGACATAGTGCACATATGTATATTCTTTATTCACATGCATGCTTTATTGCCTCATTGCAATTCACTTACTAAAGACAAGTTCAAAAATAAAGTTACTGAGGGGGCACCTGGGTGGCTCAGTTAGTTGAGTATCCAGCTTTTGATTTTGGCTCAGGTCATGATCTCAGGGTTGTGAGACTGAGCCCTGCGTTGGACTCTGTGCTAAGTGGGGAGTCTGCTTGAGAGTCTCTCGAAAATAAATAAATAAATAAATAAATAAACAAACAAACAAACAAACAAACAAACAAACAAACATATATATATATATATATATTGAGATTTTCAGGACATTGTTAGCAAAGCATTGAATCAAGCATAGCTCTGAGCACAGAGCTTTGGCTAACTGCATAGCTCATGAACTATGAAACCTGCCCTTATGAATCAGAAGCAAATTTTCCTGTGCTTTTAGTGTCCTACACCTAAATTTTCTGATACCCTTTGCTTTGCCCCCCTAGTTTTCCTCTAAATTATGAAATGTGGCCTTTCAATTTCCTATTACCTAAAGGATTTATTAGTTGAGCACTTTGTTTAACCAATTTTTGTTTGAGAATTTACTTGGTTCCTACCTCTACCACATATATTGGTCCTTGTTATCTCTGTGAGTGCAGTTGTCTTTTTTTCTCCTGTTTTAAACTTTCTACTTCAATTCTGCTACATGTGAACTTCAGGCTTTCTGTTTTCAGGATCATTGTCTAGGTTAACACTCATACTTCCTGGCTGTGTCCTAATTAACCTGTTTCTTACTCCTTGATTTTTATCTGCAATCTAGTAATGCCTATGGCTTCGTGCTGATGTCTAGATGAGTGTTTTTTTCAAGCAGTGGCAACTCCTATTCATGTAGATACTGCTTTTTAACACACACCCACATCCACAAAGTTGTATATTGGTTCACAGGATTAAATGCATTTATTAATGTGGGCTGTGGGTCATGGTCAAAATGTCTGAAATCTGGTCTATTATAAACACAAATTATTTTTGCATTGGAAAAAAGTCTAAGTCATTGCATAAATTGCAACATATTATAAATTAAATGCATAACTCCTGCAGTACTAAAGGAATACTGGAGTGATAATTGTGCTGTAAAGGAATGATCATCATGCCATACGGTTCATCAGTGGTACTTCTTGTTACTATAATTTTCAATGTGGACTACAAGCAGTATTGCAGAGGAGGCGATGAAGCCAATTGGGGGAGGAAAAGCACATGTGAAGGATTGAGATGGGATGTACAGACTAGTTTGACTAGAGGATCCAGGGCTTTATGGAAGCAGAGAAAAATGACATCTGAGTTCAGGAAATACAAGGACATTCTTTGTTAGACTATGTTGCATGTTGAGTTTGATACAGTCGTGGCATTAGAAAGCTACTGGAGATTACTAAGTATAGGAATGATGCTATAAAGTGGGGGTTTGGATGATTATCTTGATAACAGTGTATATCTTGGATTAGAGAAGAGAAAGTCTAAACTTTAAGAGACCATCTAGAGCTTTGCTTTCCATTATGGTGGCCACTGACAAAACATAGCTCCTGAGAAGTTGAAATATGTCCATGTAACTGAAGCCTCGATCTCTTTCTCCTCTGTAAAAAGAGAGTTATAATTGTACCCATGTTATAGAGTTGTGTGAGGCTTAAATGACTCATCCATGTAAAGCCTTTAGAAGAATACCAGGTTAAAAAAACAAAAACAATAAAAGAAGAAAAAGAGCACCAGGTATGGAATAAGTGTTTAATATTGAATCTTATGTATATTGTTTATAAAAATACTATATATTTAAACAAGTATCCAAATAGGTTGTAGTCCTAGAAGTATTTAGCATGAGCACTGCAGGTGAAGAAATTCTAAGTATCCTTTAAAAAATATTTATCTGTTGTCATCAAACTATTTCTTGATCTGTCTTGAGTTAGAATAGTTACATGTTTGAGCCAAATCTTAGGAGTCAGATTACATGAACTTGAAGTTTGACCAAATCTGACTGAAGGCAAATTACTTAACCTTAGCAAGTCTCTGTTTTCTCATCTCTGCAGTGAACATGAACATGCTTCCTCAGTCTGTGTGCCCATTGTTAGGAAATGATTAATGGAAAGAGTCAAGCTTAATGCCAGACAGAGATGATTTTACTGTTACTCATATTTCTTTTAGAAGGAACCCTTTACAATCCTATACATTTAGAACTTTTTATTTTAATATCATTATAAGAATATGTTTTCGAATCATGGCCACAAAATCTGAAAGACAAACATTTCAATTTTTCTTTTCATTTTCTCCTTTATTACTTAAGACTGCGTTTATTATGAAAAACCTATTTCTACTAGTTTTTAACCTACCCACGGGCTTATAAAAATGCTAATTGTTTATGGAAAACAGACAGCTAAATCTATTTTTCAGCTTAGTGCCCCATTTGAATTTTTGTTCTGCTGTGATGTTTTTAGATTTATGTGTCTTTAACTTTTCTTCTCTGAGTAGTTTCAGAGTAGTTTGCTTTTAATTAACTCTTATTTCTGTTGTCTTGGTTGTAATGACCTTGCATTTGGAGATTTGGGACAAAATAACTGAATGAGAATCATTATTAATAAAAAATGAGTAGATTTGTTATTCCTTTATATAACAATACATATTTATTTGCTTTTTTAAAAAAGATTTTAGGGGTGCCTGGGTGGCTCAGTCGTTAAGCGTCTGCCTTCAGCTCAGGTCATGATCCCAGGGTCCTGGGATCGAGCCCCGCATCAGGCTCCCTGCTTGACAGGAAACCTGCTTCTCCCTCTCCCACTCCACCTGCTTGTGTTCCCTCTCTTGCTGTTTCTCTCTCTCTCAAGTAAATCAATAAAATCTTTTTAAAAATATTTTATTGATTTATTTTTGAGAGAGAGAGAACATGAGCAGGAGAGGGGCAGAGAGAGAAGCAGACTTCCCGCTGAGCATGGAGCTGGGCATGGGACTCCATCCCAGAACCTGGGATCATGATCTGAGCCAAAGGCAGATCTTTAACCGACTGACCCACATAGGGACCCCTAACAATACCTATTTGCTTTCTAATCCAAGGTTAATACTCTAGGAAAAGGAACTTTTTGAAGATTGCTTCTTAAATGAACAATTATTTTCTATGTGTAAACAAGAGATACTTTGTAAGGAACAGTTATTCTGTCATTGATTAAATAGCTAATCCTTTCTGCCCAGTTATAGCACAGAACTCTAAAGGACATAGAACTCTAAAGGACTTAAATAAATACTATTCTCTCATTGATTAAATAGCTATTCTTTTCTGCCTAGTTGCAGCATGGAACTCTAAAGAAATCTGGTTTGCAAGTTCTCTTTACCCGCATCCTCAGATGCTGACCAACACAAAGTTGAGGAGCTTGAAACATTTTTAAAATGTTACTCTTGGTATTGGCATTATAGGGCCTCTCTCAAAATGGGTTGAATTTATTTGATTTATCTAATGGCAGATTTTAACCTTATTTATTAAGTGATCTGCCCTACATCTGATCTAAATGGGATCACAAAATAATTCTAAGATATAATCATCTCTTCAGGGCTTTCTACAGGGTTTGCTTGATAGACCTGTTATTTGTTTACATGGATTCTGGCCTGAGAATGAGGGTTGGCTTATGGAACAGAGAGCATATGCTGAATTTTATGTGTTGTGAAATATACCTTAACCAGAAATGGCTTTAATTTTTTTTATTTTAGTATAGTTTACAAACAATGTTACATTAGTTACAGGTGTACAGCATAATGATTCAACTTCTCTATATGTTATGCTATGCTCCCCACAAGTGTAGCTGCCATCGATGACTATTCATGCTATTACAGTATCATTGACTATGTTCCCTTGCTCAGCCTTTTATTTCTGTGACTTATTTATTTCATAACTGGAAGCCTGGATCTCCCACTTGCCTTCATCTTGCCCATCCCCCTAACCGTCTCCCTTCTGGCAACAATCCATTTGGTCTCTGTATTTATATGTCTGATTTTGCTTTTTGTCTTTTTATTTGTTTTGTTTTTTAGATTCCATATGTGAGTGAAATCATATGGTATTTATCTTTCTCTGTTTGACTTATTTCACTTAGCATAATACCCTCTAGGTATATCCATATTGTTGCAAATAGCCTGTTCTCATCTTTTTATAACCACATAATAATCTACTGTAGATATATCTCCCTTATCCATTCATTTATTGATGGACACTTAGTTTGCTTCCATATTTTGGCTATTGAATAATACCGCAATACATGGGGCATGCATTTTTGGGAAAGGCTTTTTAATTTATGTATCTCCTCATTTTAGAGGAAAATATTATCATCATTCCAGTTGGAGTTAACTTTTGAATTCTCTGTTGTGAAATTAAGTTAGTGATAGATTCATAAGCATTATGTATTTATTATCGTAATAGAGCTTGGGAGGTAATAGAGCTGCCAGGAGAGAAGAGGTAAAGTAAGAACCAGAAAATTTTTTAAGGTTAAAAATAGAGTCATGTTCTAATTGTAAGAGCAAGGCCAAAGATAAACACGTAAGAGTGTGTGTGAAAGGAAGAGGAACGGGATGAAAATCAAGAAGTTTCTTCATGTCTAAAATGGAGCTAGGAGCTAGTCATATCTTGCTGTTAGGTTTTTTGAGTATATTTTTGTTAATGATCCTAATAGTGCCTGGCACCTATTAAATGCTTGATCAATAACAGACACTATTATTATCATCATTATTTTTATTTGAATTGAGGAATCTGACCCTGATAATATTTTCCAAATATGAAAATTTAGAAATGGGTTCTTATATCCCTTTCCAAACTTAAATGCATATCTGGTGCATGGAATTCAACCCCAATACCATTGGAGTTCATGTCACATGTATTCCTTCTTCTTTATTTTCATCACAGAGAGCTGCAGCTCTCCTATCATCATGATGAGTTTAGTGATTTAGAAATCAAGCCCAGTAACTATATTACCTATTCAGTCGGTGAACTGTGACACACTGTTTCATTAGTCATACCAGGTTGTTTTGGAAATATGTCCTATCAACCTATAAATTATGGAGCCGCTGTTATAAATTCATAACACAACTATACGGGAAGTTTGGGATTAAGTTCATATTCTCTTTAGCTGAATTAAAATATGAATGAGCTACTTTGCATCCCAGACTTTGGTTCACTCTAAGTCTGAGGTGGGAGGATGATGTTAAGGAAAAAAAATGAGAGCACAGTGTTATTCGAAGTCCATATCCAGCCTGTCATCTTGACAGATGCATGGTCTTGGCTTCTTTTAATACTTAGATTGAAAAAAAAATTAAGAACTCTAGCTTGGTCTTCTGTGGCTTTTCAAATATATAAAGATTTTCACTCCCATGGGGAAAAAGAGATTATGAGATTCTAAATAATAGGAGGAAGTTTTATGTTTGATGATGATTTAAATTAATCCAGGATGTTGTTTATGGCTCTACTAGCTTATTGTGTTATTTTGCCCAATTCCTAATTCAACCAAGCAACAAGAATATATTGAGTGCTAGGTTATACATTCACCATGCTTGACACCCCTCCAAGAGGATGCAATGTAACGGCACAGAACACAGAGATATAAAAGGACAACAATGGCAGAGGGTCTGTTGTATTGTTAAACAAATGATACTGATAGCAAGTGCTGTCAAACTTCAGAGACTTGTCTTTTGCTCTAAAAATGTTTCAGAGATTTCATTAGGCTGGAAGTAGCACTTCCTTATGACTCCAGCCTTGCCTCCAGCTGTGACCTCTTTACCATGCTCAGGTCACTCAACTCTCATCACTTGTGGGAATAAATCAAAGTAGGACTTAACCAGGCTAGGAGAAGAATTAGGTAGTAAAGCCACATCTAGACTCTTTACATTATCTTAGGTAGCCCTCAACTTATGGCCCCCAAATTTGTTGTCAGATGATATCAGTTTCCCTGATTGTAGTGACAGTGCTTGGCATTAGTGCTTGACACAAAGAAGAAACAACAGGTGTTTGTGTAATCAGTGGTTTCTAAAGTTGTTTTAACCTGCATTCAGATGTCATTGTTTATAAATTTAAAAAATATAATTATCATTTTTTTGAATTGTATTCTGAGAAGCCCAATAACCACAACTCATATTTACAGAAGCTAGTTATAAGCACTATTCACAAACCTCACAGATTATTATGTGCCTCAGAAAAGGCCTTTGTGTGCACTTTCTACACTTATCTATTCAGGTTTTCCTTCATACTATGTTTATCAAGCACCTACAATTCTAAAATTCCAGGCACCAGGGATACAGTAGTGAACAAGACATACCTACGAAGCCTCTATTTTTGCATTCTGTTGGAGAAATGGACAATATGCTAATACAGACATAAAATACCAGTAATCATAAGGGCTAAGAAGAAAAGCAAAGTAAAAGAATGCAGAAGGATTGGTGGTAAGAAAGGAGCTAGTCAAAGTAGTTCTTCCTGAAAAGATAGTATTTGAATTGAGACCTGAATGCAGTGAAGGAGTAAGCAGAGAGAACAGCAAGTGTGTAGGTACTGAGGCCGGAGTTTACCTGACATGCCTGAGGAACAGCAAGGAGCCCACGGACCTGTTTGAGATTATAGTGATATGATAGGAAGTTGCAAAGGTAGTAAGGGCTTTCTTGGAGAAGGACTCTTTCTTGGAGAAGGCTTCTTGGAGAAGGACTCTTAGACTATCATAAGGACTCGGATTTCCCTGCATGAGACAAGAAAGAGGAATGACAAACTCTGACTTGTGCTGTGAAAGAAACTATCTGATATGTTGAGATTAGTACTTAGGAAGCCAAGTTAGAAGCAGGGAGAACATTTAGAAAGTTCTAGCAATAGATCTGGTGGGATATAGTGATGGTTTGAGCCAGAGTGGTAGCTGTTATGTGGTAAAAGTGATGAGGTTTCTCAATTAATTTCAAAAGTAGACCTGACAGGAGTAGTCAATGGATTGGGTATGGGTCGTGATCAAGAAGAACTCAAGATACTCTTGAGTATCTCTAAGATCTTTGTAAGCATGGAGCTTACTTATACTTATTGAACTAAGGAACACTTGGAGGAGGGCAGGTATGTGTGTGGGAGGAGGCAGAAAATAAGTCTGGTTTTGGATGTATTAATTTCAAGAGCTATCAGACATTAAAGTTGAGAGGTCGAGTTGGCAATTGACTATGTGGGCTTAGAGATGGGAGTAGTGAAGGCTGAAAATATATCAGGAGTCTTCTGCATGTAAGTGGCATTTAAAGCACGGAGTTAGATGAGCTCACCTATAGAATAAATGCTGATACAGAAGGGAGTAGATGAGAGGACTAAGTCCTTAGGGCACTCCACAATGTCAAGGTAGGGGAGCTGAGGAGAAATTAAGTATGGTAGCAGAAGAAGCAAGTGAAGAAGGAAGAGTCCCAAGACAGGATATCCTGAAAGGGAACATATTTCAGGAAGAGGGAAGTTAAAAGATACATTAAATGCTGCTGAGAGAGTGAGTAAAATGAGAACTGAGAATTAACCAAAAGACTTTAGAATAAGGAGAACATTGGTAACCCCTTTCCCAAAATACCCTTTTCTTGCCTTTACATATAGTTGGTGCATAAAGAGTTCTCCCAAAACAAAGCAAACAAAAACAGATTGAGAGAGGAGAGAGGTTGGGGGGAAGAGGGAGAAAATGAGAACAGGTAACTTATTGTTATATAAATATATACAAATGTTAAAACAATGAAATGGGATGGGGGAGTTCTAGATGGAGGTCTAAGCTCTATGATAGTATTGAAAGACACTATTGTGGGGGTGAGTCTCAGGCTACACATGACTACTAACAAGCCATGTGAGAGAAGACATCACTGTTATTTGAACCTGCTAACAATAGAGCTTAAACTAACACATAGAAGAATGTAAAAGCAGATTTTTTCTCTCATGTCATCATCACATAATCTAATGATAAATGAGAGTCAATCAGTTTTTTAAAAATCTTATCTTCTCTGTATCAAGGAAACAGCCTGTTGATATCACTTTGTAAGATGTTATTTTATTTTGTTTACACAAATATGCTAGAAAATGCTTTCTGAAAGTGCCATATATAACCCTTTTGAATTAGGAAATAAAATATTTGAGATACAGTGTTGCTTTTTTAAAGTAATTTTTACTAAGAAAACTATTATGAATGAATGAAAAGGACGTAATTGGAACCTCTCTAATAAAGAAGTAATAATGCAGAAGCTCACTAGATAGCTCTGGGTATTAAGTAATATATAGTAATACAGTTATGTAATATATAGGAATGGCTCTGTAGTCTACCTAGACACTTAGAGGAATTAAGTAATAAATTAAACTAAGCCATTTGACAATCGTTTTCTTAAGTCTTGTATGAGGAGAAAATAGAATTGAGATTAAAAAAATTCTTTGAGTTAAACATAGAACCAAAGGAAGAGAGATACATAAATAACATTTAGAACACAATTCAGAGTGCAAGAGAAAACAGGACTAACAGAAAGTGGGCAATCAATAAAAAAATAGTAAGCCATTTTTAATTTTATTAATTTTTCATGAGATGTTATACTCTTATTGAGTGAGAAATGGTGATTGTATTGTTTCAGGAAGATTTTTTTTCTCTTATTAAAGCAACATAATGATTTCAGAGATTATATTATTGATGCAAGAGTTGATGCTACAAATTTATGGGTCTAGTCTAGTGTTTCTCAAACTTAAATGTGCACACAAATCACCAGGGTATCCTTCTCCCATCAGATTCTGGCTCAGTAAATCTGGAATGGGATCTGAGATTTTGGATTTTTAACCAACTTTCAGGTAAAGTCAATGTTGCTGATTAGAGCATGATGCTTTGAATAGGAAGGTACAGAGGAGTTTTACTTCTTCAGTACATAGGCTGACTTACAGACTGTACTTGATTCTTGCTCTGAGTAAGTCTCTTTGGACCTGATTACACCTCTGATTAGCATTCTTTCAGTTTGTGTTGTTCTTCATAGATGAATATCATATTCTTGACTAATAACTGAGCATGCTTTCAGTAGAAGTGACAGATTTGCAGTTATTTATTCCTGTTCATTACCCAGACTTCTTTCATGACCAAGAGGGAACATTCTGAGTGTTGGGAACATTCTGTGGAGGGGGTACAATGAAATCAATAGTCCTTTGTAAAGATTGTGCCGATGGCCTCATTAGCCCTGTGTTCTAAATCCGGGTTTTATTCAGTTTTGTTAATCAGTCAAATTTTTTGGTTAATTAGGCCAAGAGTGGGGCAATGCTCTTGATCCTGTTCTATGATTGTGGACTACACTCCTAAACCAAACTATTTAGAAATACGGACCATTTTTGTTTGAAGAAGAGGTATATTTAAAGAAAAGTAGCACAAATACCAATACTGATAAAAGCAACCCAAAATTTGTTATCTACATAGAGTAAAATACTCCCTCTTCCTACTGTCTAGTCAAATAGTAGCTCTCAACAACCCTGACTTCCCATTAGTATCATTTGGGCAAGTTTAAAAAATATTCCAACCTGGACCCACCACCCCTAAAGGTTCTGATTTAGTTGGTAGAGAGGGGTCCTAGGTATCAGCATTAGTTTTAAAGATCACTCTTGTTCTAATATGTAGCTAAGATTAAGAAACGCTGTTTAAAGAGTTAGAAAAGAGAATGTTCACAGATTTCTCTTTTTTTTTTTGAGGAAAAATATAAACCACACAACAATGGCTTAAAAATAGTAAACGTAGTAAATGTTCAATGAATATTTAGTAAATAAATGGTATTTAAAATTGAGGATATATCTGCTTAATTGATCTGTTTACTCCCCCAAAAGAGATACAGAAAAGGAGTTAATTAATGACAGATCCAAAGTTCACAGTGATTTCTTTTTTTCATCTCTAAGCTGGAAAACAAGTCTCCATTAATTTTTAAACAGTTTTATCAGTACCTAATAATACATTTACACACCTGCTGAGGGTTGTTCAACCAAATGGGACTTAGATAAACCCCCATTCTCTTATAATATGAATGAACAGGGTATCTATGATTGAAATGTATTTTGGTCTGAACTACCTAGAGTAACACTTTCAAGAGTTTTCTCTCTGAGCAAGTTTAAATCTACATATAGCTACTACTCAGGAATTCCAATCATCTTATATTTTCTCACTTTTTGCCTTTGCTCAGTCTTAGGATTCCTACTTTTATCTCTCACATCCTCAAAAACATTAACTTGGGCTTTCCATTCATTTTCTAGATTATATTGAAATGATACTTATTCCATGAAGTCTTCTTTCTTCCTTCGGTGAGAATAGTTCTCTCCTACATAAGGTATTAATTAAGAATCATCTTTATCCTATCATGTCTTCTCTAGTAGTTATTTATACATGTTATTATTACCATCCCCTCAAAAATATAAGCAGCTTGAAAAGGGGACTATAGCTTATGAAAATTTTAAAAGATTGATTCATTCATTCATTCATTTGAGAGAGAGAGAGAGCACATGTGTGTGCATTCACAAGCTGGGGGAGGGGCAGAAGGAGAGACTCTCAGACTCCCTGCTAAGCATGGAGCCTAACATGGAGCTCGATCTCAGGACCCTGAAATCATGACCCTGAGATCATTACCTGAGCCAAAGTCTAGAGTCAGTTGCTTAACTGACTGAGCCACCCAGGGGACCCTGGCTTATGGAAATTTTATTTATCATTAACTCTTATCAGATATATAGATACATAAATGCATTAACAAAAATTTATACTTTGAATTAAACAAATAATCTTGGTTATTGTGAATTTTTTTATTAATTTTCATTTCAGAAGGTAAGTTTTCCTGACTTCATCATCAGATTCTTAGACATTATACTTTTTCTTTTATAGACCAACCCCATTATTTAAATTAAAAAGCATTCTTGTCCAACAGAAAGAATATGACAGTCATGACATTTAAAAAATAATCCTTTTATAAAAAAGGATTTTGTTTTCAACAAAGCTAGATGATCAGAATTCCCACAATCCTCAGAATACAGGGGGATTTAGCTAAAATTCAACACAGTAAGCTAGGCAAATAAAGAAGAATCATTGAAACAGAGAAAATTTCACACAGACTCTAAACTACAGACAAGGAGGAAAAGCTATAAGAAGTTACAAAGTGCTTTCTGAGACTCTCATACTTTAGTGAAGCAGCTTAAGTCCCGAAGAATCTCAAAAGTATTCAACAAATGTGTGTTTTTAGAATGATAGAGGAGAAACTGAAGAAACTATTTTATTGAGAATAGAACCTAAATTGAACAAATTGGAACCCTGGAGAAGAGACCAGGAGAGAAAGACCTCAGGATATACCATAACCACAAAATATAATTTTTGAACACGAGAACAATGATGTGGAAGTCTAAAATCCTGGACCTTTCAAAGGTGGAGTCAGGATACAGTCCTCCCTCCCTCCCTCCATTCCTTCCTTCCTTCCTTCCTTCTTTCCTTCCTTCCTCCCTTCCTTCCTTCCTTCCTTCTTTCCTTCCTTCCTTCCTTCTTTCCTTCCCTAGATTCAAGGAAAGTTTTATTTATTTTTTTATTTGAGTATAGGTGGACACACAATGTGACATTAGTTTCTGGTGAACAACAGAGCACTTCAGAGACTCTATAGGCTACACTGTGCTCCAGGTGTTGCTACCATCTGTCTCTGTGCAAGATGATTAGACAACTTTCTGAGTCAAGCTTAGCCTCCAGACACAGAAATAAAAACAAAAAGGAGCTATATTTCTGAATATATTCATAGTAACAGTAGAAAAAGGAGCTCTTAAGCCATGAATTTGTGAAACTATGACGTTTCTTTGCTCATTATGTAGGAACATTTTCCCAATTTAACTAATTAGTTAAAAACAAAAAACAAACAAAAAAAACTAAAAACAACTTCATTCAAATACAGAAAAAATTATTTACAATCCAAACGCATATAAATAAATTACAATTTATAAATAAATTGTGAATAAACTAAACAATATTCCAACAGATGAGAAGATGCCAGAAAAATGGACCCACAAAGAAGATAAAAGCTACTGTCAGATTTTTAAATAGTCTAGAAAATTAGGACAATGATCAAAGGTTTGCAAGAAAAGCATAAATCTCTAATACAACAGTTTCAAAGTGAGGTAGCTAGACAATCATAGAATCTGAAAAGATAGGAAGAAATTAGTAATGTTCTAGAAAAACATAAAATAACATTTTAGAAATAGACATTAAAATAGAAGAAATAAGGAACATATAGTTTCACACACACAAAAAGAGTAGTATAGGATACAGGATATAGAATAGAAAAATCTAAGCCATTGGGGGTGCCTGGGTGGCTCAGTTAGTTAAAGCATCTGGCTTCAGCTCCAGTCACAATCCTGGACCAAGTCCTGGATTGAGTCGGGCTCCTTTCAAAACCCAGATGTCTTCACTGGTGAATTCTACCAACTGTTTAGGAAGAAATAATTTCAACTATATACAGAATTTTTCAAATATTTAAAAGGAGGGAGTACTTCAAACTCATTCTATGAAGCCAACATTACTCAGATTCCAGAACCAAATACCATACAAGAAAACTGCAGACCAGTACCTCTCATAAACATAGATGCAAAAATGCTGAACAAAATTTTAGTAAGGTGAATTCAACAGTACAGGAAAAGGGTCAGACAACATGACCAAATGGGCTTTATCCCAGGAATACATGGTTCGTTTAATATTTGAAAATCAGTCTGTGCAATGCACCATATTAACAAATGTGAGGGGAACAAGCAGTTGGAGAAAAATCCTTTGACAAAATCAGTGTCCATTCCTGATTTTAAAAGAAACAAAAACATGCTCAGCAAGTAGGTATAGAGGTGTATTAGTTTCCTGTGACTGCTATAACAAATAATCACAAACTGGTTGGCTTAAGCACCAAAAGTTTATTATCACACAGTTCTGGAGGTCAGAAGTCTAAAATCGAGATGCCAGAAAGGACTCTACTCCCTTTGCAAGCTCCAGGGTACAATCCTTCTGTGCCTTTCCCAGCTTCTGGGGGCTGTTGACATTCCTTGCCTTTCTTGGTTCATCACTCCGAGTACCTCTGTCTTTCATTTCACCTTCTCCTCTGTGTGTCTGCAGCTTCTCCTTTTCTTTTGTAAAACACTTATCATTGAATTTAGGGACTTGAGTAATCCATAATTCTCTTGTCTCAAGATCCCTAATTAATTATATCTGCCAAAATTATTATTATTTTTTTCCAAATAGGATAATATTCACAGGTGCAAGGATTTGAACAGACACATATCTTTTAGGAGGCTACCATTCCACCCATTTCAGGGGGAGGTTCCATATCCTATAAAAGGGTGTCTATAGAAAGCTACAGCTAACATCATACTTAATGATGAAAGACTGAATACTTTTCTGCTAAGAACTTGAACAAGACGAGGATGTACACTCTCAATACTTTTATTCATGATTTTACTAAAGGTTTCAGTCAGTGCAATAAGGCAAGAAAAAGAAACAAAAAAAACCAGCCAGTTTGGAAAGGAATATGCAAAACTTTTTATTCCAAGACAAAAACTATATAAAAAGTATGGTGAAATCTACAAAACAAAACCAAAAACAAATTATTAGAACTAACAGATGAGTTTAGGATGATTGCAAATGAAAGCTCACTATGCAAAAATCACTTCCTTTTCTACAAACAACTGGAAACTGAAATTACAAAAAATAAACACAAGACCCCTGATTGGATTCATGACCCCAATTATTAGTATTAGTATTTCCTCTAAAGGACACTTTTTTTTTAAACAAGTGGCAAAAAGAGGAATAAGGTCAGTCAATTATATAATAATAGTATATCAATATTGGTTTTCTGATTTGGTAAATGGACTGTACGTATGTGACAGACTAACCTTATTTTTAGGAAGTACACACTGAAATATTTAGTTGTTAAGGGACATTTCAAAGAGTTCTGAAAAAAAAATATGTTATATGAGAGTAAGAGAAACGATAGTGCAAGTGATAAAGGTGATGGAGAATTTGGACAAAGGCTATATGGGACCTCTTTGTACTATTCGTGTATCCATTCTATAAGTAAGTTTGAAATTAATTCAAAGTAAAATATGAGAAAACAGAATTTTACAAAAGGAATTGAAAATAGTGTGTATACATTATTATTCTGAAGAATTTTGTTGCAAATAGATCCATAACTGATTGCCCAAATGACGTCAAGAGGTGTAAAACTTTATTATAACATTTGGCACAGCAAGATGCTCTTGTGATGAGAGGCCATTAGCTCACTGAGACAATGCTCAGTGGAAGGTATATCTAGGTCTCCATTTTCTGATATGGTGAACAGAAAGGTTATCAACACTGTTCTCTTTTTTTCCATTCTCTCTTCTCTCTGACTCACACAGTTGAATTTGTGTTAAGTGCCATCATTATCGATTTTATCAGTTCGCACACCCAAGGTTAGAATTTGCCGTGAGAATTCATTTAATTTAAAATGTCAAAAAAGCAAAAAATATTGTAAGAGAATACTTTTAAAATTTCTCACAAAATCTTCATAGTTTTCCAAACAGGACTGAGGGAAAGTCTGTCATTATCACGATGTTTGGTAACACATCTAGAGAAACAGAGAGAGAAGATGAAAATGTGTTTTTAGGGACACCTGGGTGGTTCGGTTGGTTAAGCAACTGCCTTTGGCTCAGGTCCTGATCCTGGAGTCTCAGGATGGAGTCCTATATGGGCCTCCCTGCTCAGTGGGGAGTCTGTCTCTCCCTCTGACTTCTCCTCTCTCGTGCTCTCTCTCTCTTTCTCAAATAAATAAATAAAAATCTTTTAAAAATATGCGTTTTTGAAACTGAATGACTGATTCCCTTTGAGGAAGCTTCCCCTATTTACTGTCCTCTAAGGGAAGTCGGACAAATGAATTATCTTCTGATACTTCATGATGTTGCAAGGTGCTGCTTTAAAGCTCCCAGACCATTCTGGGGAATGTGGCCCACAGAATCTTGCTTTTAGTGTTCTTTTCCACTGTTGTGCAAGAAGGTAATTAGAGAGACCAGGGAAAGGGTAGTGGGAAGGCTTGTGCTCTGAATGCTGCAGTCATTATTTCAAGTAAAGTTATATACTCAGATAGAAAAATACTCATTATATGGCAGTTTTTGTAAAGGTAAGTCAGATTATCACCCTTCAGTAATCAACACACATTTATCTTTGACACCTTACAATATTAATATTACTTGGTAGGTGGCAGATTTTTCAAAACTGTCCTCTCTCTTAAGAAGATTCTCTTAGAAACTGTGGTTCCATTAAGAACACATAAAAACCTTCCCTTAGGGCGTTTTTCCCCCTGCAGTGGGTCTTTTTCATTAGGGTGGTTTTTGTTTTGTTTTGTTTTGTTTTCAATTTTAGAGGATGACTGAAGTCTAGAAATACTTTACCCCTTTACTTATAGTGCCCAGAATTCAAGTTTAGTCTCCCATAAATACTTAATGAATTATTAGAAGGCGAGTTATAGTGAAAAGAACATTTTATTTGTTGCTGAGTGAGAGAGAGGGAGAAAGAATGTCAGAATATCCACTCTTGGGACTCAAAGAAGTAATAGAAATCAATCACTGAGTTAATAGCCTAGTTAAGGTAATAGATGTGAAAGTGTACCCATTAAAAAGTATTATATACATTTTTGATGTATTTATTACCAAACCAAAACAAAAAAAAAAAAGAGGGAAGACATTTTCCTATCTGTGAAGCCCTGCGTGGGGTGGGCATCTATTCTGTCTTCCTCACTGGTGCGCGGGCACCCCGCCGGCCTTGGAGAGCTAGAGCTGCTGGAAGCGTCGTGGGCCTGGCAGACTCAGCACCCGGGGCACAGAGGGAGACAAAGCCGGCTGGCCTCCTAAATTTAAAAAAAAAAAAAAAAAAAGGAAAGAAGGTTTTAGCAATAAGGAGCTTTGAGGTTAGTGATATTTATTTTAGGGTGTATTTTTGTTCTTTACACACTGTTTACACCATAAAACTGGGCAAAGTTATCTACTTGTGTGATATTTACTGGCAAATTGTGATCTAAAAGTCGTGCCAGACACAAAACAATCATTAATGCAAAACAGAAACTGTATAAGAGAAATCAAAATATAATTTTTGGGAAGATTCTTTGAATAACATCGATTTTTGGAAACTGTGTGTCGATGGAAAAGATGTAGATGATGTAATATACAATCCTCATGATAGTAACTGAATTTTTGCATTCAAAATAAGAGGGCAATACTATTTCCTATGCTTGTCTGGTCAGACCATTCTTAGTAAATGGCAGTCTTCTGACTATCATAGTAACAGCCAGCAGCAAGGGAATTTGCAGAATATCAAGCAAGTAAACTAGAAGCAAGAAAGTTTGACTTCCAGTAGAAACAACAAAAACAATCCAATTTATAAAGCCTGGCCAAATTGAAATGGTCCTAGACAAGAATCTGTAGGGTATAAAGGAGAAAGAAAAATTGTTTAGAATGTAGTAATGGGATGCAATTAGGGAAACGAAAATGTAGGCTGAATATCAGAAACAATTTCCTAACAGTCTATTAGACTGTACATTAGTTTCCCAGGGGAAGAAATGGAAGCCTCATTGCCTGAATCATTTAGAGCTAGACTGATTCCCAGAGGGTGTGGCAACTCAGAAGGAAATGAAAAATGTAGAGTCATGAAAGTCAGTCTAAGTTAATTTTGTAGCACGGTGAAATGCTGTTCTAGGTATTGGAATGGGACTAAAACCACTGCAAGGGATGTATTCTGTCACTTTAAAATGAATGGTTTACCTAGCCACATACCACCATCAGCGCCAGATGGAGTCAGCTCTCCTGTAAATCCCGTACTTTTTCTGGCTGTACTTTTTCTGCCATTAAAGTGTGGGGAAGAAAATCACAATATGGCTGTAGCTTGTACTAACCCAGGAGGCAATAGAGCTGATTTAGATAATCCAGCTTACTTACTTCTCCCCCTCTTTCCTTCAAAACCCCACTGAAGAGGATAGACTCTTGGAGGATGAACACTTCCAAGACTGAACTCCACACCTAGAAGTACTTTGGGAACCAGCTTCTATTGTTATATTGCACTATATTAGTGACAATGGTTTGTTGTTATAGTCACGTGTAATATTTCTTTTCAATGTCTTTTAGTCTTTTTTAATTTATTTATCTTTCTTCTTCTTACCACCAAACTTAGATGCAGTATTTCGGATGAATGCCTACCTCTCTCACCCTACTCCCAAGATTTTCCAGATAGTTCAGCATCCAGCCAACATTAAAATAGGATATAAGTTTATGAATATAAGATACCATTTTGACTCACAAAGGAAGAAAAACACATGCTTTCCATTAAACTGTGACAGTACTTTAGCCCTTGGAATTTTTATCTTACGCTTATCAAAATAGCTTTTTAAAGATTACTTTTTTACAGATGTTTTACTGTAAGTCATATTTGTGCATATTTTAAAATTGGTGAAATAAGTTGCTTAACATATTTTTAAAACAATTTCACATTTAAAGTGTAATTTTTCTGCATCCTTTTTAAACCCAGAGTTGTTGATACATATCTGTGTTTTGTCACAAGATATGGTCTTCTGTACCAGCAAGAGCATTATCAACGCAGCATTTCTTTAAAGAGTGCTCCACTATAACCTCTGGGATTTCCTCATCAGCTACTGACACCTGTTTTGCAAAATTTGTTGCTGGCACTTTCTTTTTTGGCATGTAATAGTCAATAGAAGCAAAAGATAACATATCTTTATCTTCTTTTAGGGCCTTTCTCCTTTAATGCTAATACATCACTTTGGTTTTGATGTATAAGAAAAGAAATAATAGATTTCATTACTTTCAGGACAGAAATTTGCTTCCGGACTATTAAATATATGTCCTGCTGCATGGCTTCTGTGTCTGTCTGAACACACAACTTTTCATTTCAGTGCAGAATCATAATGTAATTTTTAAAGACATCTTAAATGGTAATTAAATGTACCACCTGTAGTACTAACATAACTCAATTAAAATGACAATATGAAAGCCATGACCATATTTACTTATGTGCAGGCAATGGCAACTGTGTCATCATTGCTGCCTGGTTGAGAATGACAGAAAGATGTAAAACACTATGTTTTCCTGAAAAATAAATCCCCTAGTCTTTTTTTTTCAGTTTTATGTTATTTAAAAAATTATTGAAGTATAGTTGACATACAATATTATACTAGTTTCAGGTGTACAACACATTGATTCAGTAATTCTGTACATAAGTCAGCACTAACCATGGTAAGTGTAGTCACTACTGTCACCATACAGTGTTATTACAATATTATTGACTATATTACTTTTTATATCTTACTTATTTTATAAGTGGAAATAAGTGACTTACCTATTTTATAACTGGAAGNTAAAAAAAAAAAATAAATGTACCACCTGTAGTACTAACATAACTCAATTAAAATGACAATATGAAAGCCATGACCATATTTACTTATGTGCAGGCAATGGCAACTGTGTCATCATTGCTGCCTGGTTGAGAATGACAGAAAGATGTAAAACACTATGTTTTCCTGAAAAATAAATCCCCTAGTCTTTTTTTTTCAGTTTTATGTTATTTAAAAAATTATTGAAGTATAGTTGACATACAATATTATACTAGTTTCAGGTGTACAACACATTGATTCAGTAATTCTGTACATAAGTCAGCACTAACCATGGTAAGTGTAGTCACTACTGTCACCATACAGTGTTATTACAATATTATTGACTATATTACTTTTTATATCTTACTTATTTTATAAGTGGAAATAAGTGACTTACCTATTTTATAACTGGAAGTTTTACCTCTTGATTCCCTTGACCTAGTTCACCTACCCCCCATCCTCCTAC
Source organism: Ailurus styani (assembly GCA_002007465.1). Classification (NCBI taxonomy): domain Eukaryota; kingdom Metazoa; phylum Chordata; class Mammalia; order Carnivora; family Ailuridae; genus Ailurus; species Ailurus styani. The sequence continues at coordinate 3,072,063 of LNAC01000078.1, forward strand.
CCTCTGGTAACCACAGTTCATTCTCTGTATTTAGGAATCTTTTTCTATTTTCTTGTTTGTTCATTTGTTTTGTTTCTTAGATTCCACAATAAATGAAATCATATGATAATTGTCTTTGTCTGATTTATTTCACTTAGCATAATATGTACACTCTGGGCCCATCCATGTTGCTGTTGTCACAAATAGCAAGATCTTCTTTTTTATGGCCGAATAATAATCCATTATATGAGTGTACCACATCTTTATCCATTCATCTATTGATAGACACTTGGGCTGCTTCTGTATCTTGGCTATTATAAATAATGTTGCAGTAAACATAGGGGTGCATTTATCTTTTGAATTAATGTTTTTGTGTTCTTTGGGTAAAAATGCAGAAGTGGAATTACTAGATCATATGGTATTTCTGTTTTTAATTTTTTAAGGAAACTCTACAGTGTTTTCTGTTGTGTTTGCACCAATTTCCATCCTTACCACTGGTGCACAAATGTTCCCTTTTCTCTACATCTTCACTGTCACTTGTTATTTCTTACTTTTTTGACTAGCTATCCTGATTGATATGAGGTGGTATCTCATTGTAGTTTTGATTCGCATTTCCCTGATGATCAGTGATGTTGAGCACCTTTTCATGTGTCTCTTGGCCATCTCTATGTCTTTAGAAAAATGTCTATTCAGGTCTTCTGCCCATTTTTTAATTTGATTGGGGTTTTTTGTTTGTTTGTTTGCTGTTAAGTGGTATAAGATCTTTATATATTTTGGATAATAACCCATTATCAGATATTGCTTGCAAATATCTTCTCTCATTTAGTAGATTGCATTTTCCTTTTGTTGGTGGTTTCCTTTCCTGTGCACAAGCTTTTTATTTTGGTGTAGTTCCAATCATTTATTTTTGCTTTTGTTTCCCTTGCCTGAGGAGACATGCCCATATATATGTTGCCAAGGCCAATGTCAAAGAGATTATTGTCTGTGTTTTCTTTTAGGAGTTTTATGGTTTCAAGTCTCACATTTAGGTCTTTAATCCATTTGGACTTTATGTTTGTGTATGGTGTGAGAAAGTGGTCCAGTTTCACTCTTTTGCATGTAGCTGTCTAGTCTTCTCAACTGAAGAGAAGAGACTATCTTTTCCCCATTGTATATTCTTGCCTCCTTTGCCATACATTAATTGACCATACAATTGTAAGCTTATTGCTGGGCTCTCTATTGTATTCTACTATCTGTATATCTATTATTGTGCTGGTACCATACTGCTTTGATTACTATAGCTTTGTAGTATATCTTGAAGTCTGGGATTGTGACACCTTCAGCTTTGTTCTTTTTGCTCAAGATTTCTTTGTTTACCTGGGGTCTTTTGTGGTTCCATACAAGTTTTAGGTTGAATCTCCTGTACTTCTAGCACTTTTCCCAGGCCTTATTTATGCTAACTGGAAAATTCCACCTATCCTTGAGTTAAAACTAGTTTCTGAGGAAGCCCAATGGTGTCTTTCTCAAGGAAAATTTTACAGCTCTTTTGTTTCTTGTTCATGGGAACCATTTATTTGATGAAAACTCACACATGAGTGCTTGAAACTGCTTGCCATTCTTAGAATTTTTGTTGTTTCTGGTCTGAGGGACTTTGTCCCCTGTATAATGATTTTTTTTTTAAAGATTTTATTTATTTATTTATTTATTTATTTATTTATTTATTTATTTATTTCACAGAGGGAGAGAGATCACAAGGAGGCAGAGAGGCAGGCAGAGGGTGGGGGGAAGCAGGCTCCCCGCTGAGCAGGGAGCCCGATGCGGGCCTCGATCCCAGGACCCTGAGATCATGACCTGAGCCGAAAGCAGAGGCTTTAACCCACTGAGCCACCCAGGCACCCCCCTGTATAATGATTTTGAAGCAGCTCTTCAGAGGCTTTTTTTCTTGCTGTACTCAGCTATTAAGGAACAACATTCCATTCCTTTAGATCTTGGTGACTTCAATAAGTATCACTAATTTTATAATTATTTATTATTTTAGAGATGTTAAATTATGGGAAAATGTGTATCTTAAAATTGATACAATAAAGTATATGTCACTATACAGGTTTTCTTTCCTATTAATTTTACTCCAACTGAGTTAGGTGCCATGTCTGTACTGGGATTCTATTGTCGTATAGTGAATGTTATTTGGATCTCACTTTCTTCCTATGGATAATCCCTAACTACTGTAGGATTAGGATTAGTGCAAATACAGTTTTTGTTTTGTTTTGTTTATGCTTCTTTGTGACTAGGCACCATAATCTTTATTCTTCAAAATATTTTTGACAGTTACAAATACTGGTAGGGAGTATGTATGCTCTCAGTCCTATAAATCCCAATGAACAGATGTTTATTAAGCACCTACCATGTACTGTATTTAGTACTAGGCACTAGAGAGAACAATGAACAAGTTAGGTAATTCCTGACTCCACACAGTCTACAGACTTGTTCTACACAAAGTCTCTATGGAATGCTGAGGAGCTGTTGAGTGATCTGGACAGCTGCAGTACCCCAAGACATGTTCCTTTAAAAAAATTAATTTATTCATTTGGAAGAGAGAGAGAGAGAGAGAGAGAGAGAGAGCGTGCACACGTGTGGGTAGGTGGGGAGAGGCACAGAGAGGGAGGGAGAGGGACAAGCAGACTCTGCATTGAGTGTTAGAGCCCAACTCAGGGCTCATTTCATGACCCTGAGATCATGACCTGAGCCAAAAAACTGACTGAGCCACCCAGGTGCCCCACAAAGACATGTTCTTAAAATTATTAGGAAAGTGGACCTAAAACAATACCAATACAAATGCACTGGAATTGACTGCAGTCTGCCTCACAGTACCTTTGGAATTATGTGTGTGTGTGTGTTTTATTATATTAGAGGATAGAGGACACATCCAGAATTTTGACTAAAGAGCGAAGGATCCAAACAAAGCCTTTGGAAAGAAGACACTACAGATTGTATGTGGGCACCTCTTAAAACTATACAAAGCCTCTTCTTGAAGCGAAGGAGCCAAACTTTGAGGTCAATAGGATAATTTTGCTGGCCTCTGTACACTTTAAAAAAATTAATGGAGAGGAAAAAAATACCTATTTAAATTTACCAGGGAAGTGCTTTTAAGAGACCCAAATAATCCCCTTCAAATCATTTTAAGTTTCAAAAGGACAAGCAAATTGTTAATCGAATGTTTAATTAACATTTATTGCTAGCACATTAGCTTTACATGAGTCACATTGAGTAATACAGTAGAGTTGTGTTCTTGCTACCATATGTGCACTTTATAGCATATTCAGTTCCCATATATAATCAACACATATGGTTCATTCATACTCATTTTGTAACACTTGGAATATAATTTCCCTATTTTAAGTAATTATAGGGGTTTATAGTTCTATCACTATTTTCACCAAATTCAGCACAAATTTACTGAGAAAACGAAGTATAAAGTAATAAAGATGAAGTAGGTGTAGTTTCTTATGCTGGTTAAAGAATTTGGCATATGAAAGGGAGGGCAGGTATTATTATGTGCCTGTTTGTGCCTTGTGCTATTCTAGGCATCAGAGATACAGAGAAGAGTAAGAGATGATTTCTACTCTTTACCAGTTTAGCTTTAGTGGGGCATTAGAAAAGTCAGGAGGAAGTAGAAGGTTGTTGAAGAGACCAGAGGCAAAGGAGATAAGGCATATTTGCAGAAATGGAAGTGGGTTCAATATCAAAAATAGAATGCAAATGGTGAGAGAAATGCCTGAAACTTAAGCCATGTAAGTAGGCAGGGGTCTGGCAGTCATAGGCTTCACATGTTATGAAGTTTGGAAGAGAATTATGGATAGTCACTGATGGAGTTTAAACCAGAAAATGGCAGGGGGACTTTAGTTTTAGGAGAATTATTCCAGTAGTGGCAGAGGAGACAGGGAGACAGAGATTTGAGGGAGATAGGGACTTAATCATTGAGCTAATGTGTACAAGAGGTGGGAAGAATGTAGAGGTGAGGATTATGAAGTCTTCCTAAAACTCCTCAATCCTGCCCTTTTTTTGTACACTCCATTCTCTGTCTCTGCCCAGATAATGTCATCTCTACTTTTGTATGTAGGTCAGCTCCATTATTCCCTCATTATAACAAGATTATCCTTCCCATATTCCTTATTAGGCAGTCCAAATCTTGAAGGAAGCTGGTCTGACTAAATTAACATCTTGGTACAAGTTCTAGAGCCATATATCAAACTTCATATTATTACCTGGATATCCCAAAGGTTGACCTGTATTTACAATGGCAACCTCCTATAAAAAAACAGACACATAGATAATGGAACAGAATAGAGAGCTCAGAAATAAACCTACACATATAGAGTCAATAATTTACAATAAAGGAGCCAAGAATATGCAGTGGGGAAAAGACAGTCTCTTCAATAAATGGTGTTGGGAAAACTGGACAACAAAAGGCTAAAGAATGAAACTGGACTACCATTTTATACCACACACAAAAATTAATTCAAAAATTGGATTAAAGATTTGAATGTAAGACCTGAAACTACAAAACTCCTAGAAGAAAATGTAGGTGGTAAGCTCCTTGACATTGGTCTTGGCCAAATGATTTTTTTTGGATTTGATACCAAAAGCATAGGCAAGGAAAGCGAAAGTAAAGAAGTGGGATTATATCAAATTAAGAAGCTTCTGCACAGCAAAGAAAACCACCAATGAGAGGAAAAGACAACCCACTGAATGGAAGAAAATATTTGCAAATCGCATATCTGATAAGCAATTACTATCCAAAGCGTATAAATAACTTGTATACTCAATACCAAAAAACAAACAATATGATTAAAAAATGAGCAGAGGATCTGAATAGATATTTTTCCAGAGAAGATATACAGATGGCTAATAAGTACATGAAAAGATGTTCAGCATCACTAATCATTAGGGAAATGCAAATCTAAACCACCATGAGATATCACTTCATACCTGTTAGGATGGCTGTTAACAAAAAAACCAAGAAAGAACATGTATTGGTGAGGATGTGGATGAAGGGGAACCCTGTGCACTGTTGGTAGGAAGGTGAATTAGTGCAGCCAATATGGAAAACAGTATGGAGGTTTCTCAAAAGATTAAAAATAGACATACCATATGATCCAACAATTCCACTTCTAGGTATTTATCTGAAGAAAACAAAAACACAGACTTGAAAAGATATATGCCCCTTGTTAATTGCAGCATTATTTTTGAAAGCCAAGATACAGAAATAACTTAAGTGTTCACTGATAGAGAAATAGATAAAGAAAACTGTGTGTGTTTTCTTTACATACAATGGAATATTTTTCAATCATAAAAAAGAATGAAATCTTGCCATTTGTGACAGCATGGGTGTTCCTTGAGGGTATTATGCTAAGTGAACTAAGTCAGAGACAGAGAAAGGCAAATACCACATGATCTCACTTATATGTGGAATAAAAACAAAAATAACAACTGCAACAATAACAACAAAACAGTCTCATAGATACAGAGAACAGAATGTTGGTTGCCAGAGACAGGGACAGAGTGAGGGTGGGTTAAACAGGCAAAGGGAGTCAAAAGGTACCAACTTCTAGTTACAAAATAAATAAGTCATGGGATGTAATGTACAGCATGACAACTATAGTTAATAATACTGTGTTGTATATCTGAAAGTTGGTAAGAGAGTAAAACCTAAAGTACTCATCAGGAGATAAAAAATTTTGTAACTAAGTATGGTAACAGATGTTAGCTAGACTTATTGTGGTCATTTTGCAATATATACAAATATTGAATCATTATGTTGTATACTATAACGATTATATATAATGGATATAATATGTATATAATGATTATAATATACAATATAATATAATGCAACAATATAATGTTTTATATCAATTATATCTCAATTAAAAAATATGTTAAATGAAAAAATGGCTAAGTACTGATCCTTGTCTTTTGTGCATTTACTAAATTCCAGACAGTGTGCTAAGCATTTGATATTCATTGTTTCATTTTGAAAGACCATGGTGAATGTATAAAAGAACTAGGTATAGTGAAACTCCCTAGTTCTGTCTTGGTTTCCACAGCTATGCCGCCCCAGTTTCAAGTCTAATATATCATTATCTTAAATCACAAACTTCTTTCTTTTAAGTTGGTGTGGTGGTTAATTTTATGTGTCATTTTAGTAGCAGTTTAATCCAACATGAATCTAAGTGTTGTTATGAAGGTATTTCATAGGTGTGGTTAACATCTACGATCAGTTGGCTTTAAATGAAATAGATTACCTTTGATAATGTATGTCAGCCTCATCCAGTCAGCTGAAGTTCTTAAGGGCAAAAACTTGAGTAAGACTGTAACAGAGATCCTGCTTCATTTCCAGCCCACTGACCTGCCCTACAAATTTCTGACTCAAGATAGCAGCAATTCTTGCCTGTGTTTCTAGCCTGCTGGTCTGCCCTACAGAGTTTGAACTTGCCAGCTCCTACAATTATGTGAGCCAATTTCTTACAGGAAATCACACCTTCACCTTCTGGTTCTGCTTCTCTGGTGAACCCTGACTGATACAATTGCCTTTTAGTTTTGCTTTATCCGTCTAGTCCCAAGGATTTTCTCTCTAAGTAGGAGGGCAAGGGGGTAAAACAGGAGGGCTACTCTACCTATTCCAAGCAAAGGGTGGCCATGGGACCCAAAGATTGGAAAGGGTTGGAGTTAATTTATCCTGACGGTAGTTCCTATACTTTTTACTACCCGAATCTTCTCATTACTTTTATCATGTGGTCTTCTCATATCTTCCCATTGGATATAACTCTCCATGGGAAGTATAGTCCATTTTCATTCGCTAACTACATTATGTTTTCATGTTCTATTTGTAGCACTTGTCAAAGAATGACTTTAGCTATACTTAGCTATAGAAACAAGTAGCTTTTCATGTCTTTTACATTCATATACTGCTTATATTCATTGAGATCTAAATGAGAGGTGTGCAGTGTTCCAATATCCACATGACTTTTTTAAATTTAATGTTTTATTTGTAAGGTAAAAGATTCACAGCTATCCCTGAGTAAAAATCATGGAGGCAAAAAAAAAAAAAAAAAATCATGGAGGCTTTTCTTCCCCTATGGACTTTCATCTCATTGCTACTTTCAGAAGCAGGCAAAATCTTTTATATTCACTGAAACACTGTGGGTAATGATCCTTAAAAATTTTAGTCATTCTCTCTAATTAGTGCCTCCCCAGGGAGGAAGGGGTGACGGTGAGGGAAAAATTGACTATATGGGTGGTATTCTATTGATTAATGCTGCAGTTATAGGAACAGACAACAGGAAGATAATTTTTAAATTACTAGATTAGTTAAATGGAAACCAATCATTTGACTCTATTCTATTCAAAGGCAGCATAACCACTATTCTTCATAAATGATTCAGAATGCCTGTATCATGACTGGTATAGTTAGAGATTTTTACAGCCTGCTTCAGTGGCCAGAGACATAAAGGAAAGTGGAGTTTTGAGTTCTAGTCCTGAATCTTCCATGAGCTTTGAGCACTGATTCCATGTGCATTTCAGAAACTTCTTATGGTGAATGGCTTGTAAAGATAAAAATACAATGATAGATACAATATTGAGAAGTAGAATTGAAGAAGTAGAAAGCCTTATAATTAGAAGATTATATGGTATAAGATTCAACTCAAACCCCAGTCCTTGCCCCTACCATTTTCTGGAAATAATAATTCTTTCTGAGAACTTAAATTACTCTGCATACAGTAGAGCAGACTGGAGCTTTATAAAGTTACTATAAAGGGGGGAAAAAAGGGCTCAAGTTAAAATATCTAGTTAAGAAACTTTAACTGTTAACATTCAAAGGTGTGAAAATTTCTAAAATAAAAGTATTATCAACCAAAAAAGATTTAGACTTTTTTCTATTTTGTTACTTGAGCTGAACACTATAAAAAGAAAAGTTCCTGAAGTTAAAATGTCATCAGAGCTGGCTTCATGGACATGTGACCTGTACTGTCCGACCAGCTCAGTGTCATGCTCAGAAGAGCTTCATACTTGTTTATTGCTCTGCTGAGAATGTCTTGAGATTCTTAACTGTGTCTTTGAATGTGTGTTTTGTAAGTGAAATCCAATGGGACAATGGGGAACATGTGTCAGTAGAGGACATACATTTCTAACAAAGTGTGTGTTTGCCATTCCTTGTTGCTCCATTCCAAAACCTGTGTTTGAGATGCCCCTTAGGCACAGAATTCTTGTGGTTTTAGTATCCTTTGAAGTGCAGAGAGACTCCAAGGAAGTACAAGGGAAGCCTGTTAAATCAAGGACTGTGTGAGTGGGGGCACTGACAGTCTGGGGAAACCGCCCTTTCTGTCTGATCCAGAGCTTGCTTCAAATGCAGAAAGAAGGCAATGGCATTCTAAGAAACATTAATAATAAAAAGCTGCCATATCCTCTCGTATTCTTGTAACATTTCCTAAATTAGTCAACCACCTACGATAAAACCATAAGAGAAAAGGGAAAGAGCAGCCCATAGTTCCTTTTCCTTTCAATTTTTCCTCACCCACCAGCAAGCCTGAAGTAGTGAATGTTAGAATATATGCATATCAAGAATTGAAGTAAAAACAGTTGAGTTGCTTCTATGTTGTGTTTCCTTTGTCTCATAAGAGCAGAATTCATACACCTGTAGGAACTGATACACAAGTTGTGAAATTTTGGTGATTCTGCATATGAGTTCAGTGGTCTTATAATTGCATTTAAAACTGGCATTGCACAATTAAAAATGAGGTGTAAAATTCACACAAATAATGAAGACTTCCAGTTTTTCTTAGGATGAGATTAAAGAACAAATTTAAAAAAGCAACGAGACACCATGACGAGTTGTGAGAGAGCCCACAGAAGAAAAAAAAAAACCTAAAAAAAAAAAAAATCCAGCCCCTTTTATGTTATTTTTTGGTCAGTTTTTTCCTACATTTTGAATAAGTCTCTCATTTCCGTTTTGCTCTAGGTCCTACAAATTATACAACCAGCCCTGGATGTCATTAGCTTTTCTTATCCATCTTCACTCTTGGCTAATACAAAGCTTATAAGGACAGCTCTTCTTGGCTTTCATATGAATTGCTTTCCTATTGGTCTTGGTCCAACCTTCCATTCTGATACCATGAGTTCAATTTTTTGCAGGTTGCTTTGTTTGATTTTTCTTTCTACCTAACTATAGGATGTTGCACTTAATTCTTTTAATTTTAATCATTTTACATTTCCCATTGGCAGAATTTGTTTTCTTTTAAAAACTGCTATCGAAATAGAATTGAACCGTGAGCTAGGCCTTCTCATTTTGGCAAGGTGTCTGTCTTCTTTTCAGAAAGATCTTTTACATAAATGTAGTGTTTCCTCTTGCAAGAATTATTTCTTTCTTTCTCTTGTGTCTTTCTTTTTCCCCTAAGATTGAGAAGAATGTTCTTCATTACATTTTGGTTTACTCCAGTGACACACATGGTGGCTATTACTTGTCTCAGAGTCAATCACCAACTAATTATATGTGTGAAATATAATTCAGCAGTTTTCCAGCTGGGTACACCAGCCTGAGATAGGAATCTTTAAGGAGAACTGATATGGTTTTTCCTGCTGTAGTCCACTTAATAAAAAACTCCAAAATAGTTTCCAAATAATACTATATATGTGCCTTTACATTGTAACTGGGTATTAAGTGCCAGCTGCTTACATATATATTCTTCACCTCTTTTTCTGGTACATTCATATATTTTTATTTATTGAAAAAATAAAAAATGCCCTCAGCTATACAAATGTTATTTAGCAGTTTCTTAACAGTTAAGTAATGAGTGATGAAGCACCAAAACTAGTTCTTCATAAAAGTAACCTTTGCTTAGTAGATAGTGAAATAATTCTGAACAGACCAGTTGTGTAAGCTGGGGCAAACTGCTCAACTTTGGTTTTCTGCCCTCCTCATTTGTAAAATAAAGGTGATAATAGACCCTAATTTAAACTTTTGTTGGAGGAATGCCTGTCACCCTGTAAATGCTCAGTAAATGCCTTCTAGTGCGGCCGCTCTTTTTCTTGGTGCTCTTACTGTTGTTACCGTGTGTAGTTAATTGCCACAAATCTCCCCCCTCTTCCGGCTAACAGGAGTTGGATTTGGAAACAACGTGGTGATATTTTCACCTCAGGTTTTGGGCTATGGTTCATCTGAGGCAGTAATAATGATCTGATTTCTCACTCTTCCTTAATTTACCTGTATCACATGCAAGTCATGCAGCCAAAGGACCTAAGTGAGGCCAGTAAGCTCTAAGCAGAAGTTTTCTGATGAGGTTTCTGACAAGGCATTTAATTGCCTTGTAAAAGGGGATAGATGTGGCTGAAATAGACCCATAGCCAGTGGCCTCTTATCTCTTTCTGCCTTTGTTGAATATGGACCTGATGAAACAACTGTATTTCGAAAAGTCTCTAGGAAAAAAGCCAACACACTCAACCAGGGCAAGCAGAGAAATAGAAAAGGTTTGTGTCAAATTACATCACTGAGCAATGAAGTACAGTTTGGATACATCCTGTGCCTGTTTAGAAACACAGAATGGCATCCTACTTAATACTTTGACTACTTCTAATAGCTTATCATTTATGATTTTTCAGATAAATAATTTCGCTCTCAGTGTATAATTGCAATAGCATGTAGTGCCTGGGACATAGAATCTTAAAAATAATTTCAGAGGAAAATGAGTTACATCTAGTCTTATCTTCTGGATGAATTTTAAGTAATTTTCCTGAAAAATTGGCTGAATACAACCTTACAGAAATTTCCAAATCTCCTATCTTCTGCTTGTTACTGGATCTGCAAACGTCATTTAATTTAAATGGTTAGATGTTATTTTAAAAAGTGGTCTTCAAACAGAGCAGTGGTTCTCAACTAAGGGCAACTCTGCAATTGGCAGTGTGGGGACACATTTTCAGTTGTCACTCAGAACAGTGGCTGCTAGCGTGGAGTATGTAGAGATCAGGGACACTGCCAAACACAAACATCTTAGAATGTACAGGACTGTACAGTACACAGGATTCTCCCTTCCCCCAACAAAAATTATCCTACCCAAATGCCAGTCATAGCAAAGTATTTGCATAGGATTTAGCATGTGTCCTTGGGACTGTTAAGGGTCTGCTTAAAAAAATATTTTCCTTAATTAAGCTATTTCTTATTAGTTGTACTTAACAGCCACATTCTACTTGTGACAGTTCTAGTGCCAAATTTCTGATATCTTGACAGTTTTTTTTTTTACTAAAGGGATACAAATAAGTTTTGATTACATGACTGTAGATGACAGCAAAATATTAACCTGTAAATAAACACAGTAAAAATCTGAGATAATATATATAGCGAGACCATCCTGATGTCATAAAGAGCTTCTACTCTACTGACTAATAAAAAAACTAATGTCATTATTTTTGCAACCTTATCCTTTGGAAGTCTCATACTCTTATGGTTCAATAATATGTATAAAGTTTTAAAAAGTAACTACTGATATTTTAAGTGTATCTATTGCCACACATATTTTCTATTAAGTAAAGGGTTAGTAAAAGCTTATTTTGCAGCCAAAATTAAAGGAGCTACCATAATCTAACACAACTCCAGAATTAGAACCCCAAGCTTAGGGAGTCAAGTTTGCTAATTAATTTGTAGTGTCATCTAAGATACACGTATTTTTCAAGATTACTTTTTCAAAATGTTCTGTCCATTTTTGTACTTTTGACTGCCCCTGGAACAACAAAATAATTCTCTTTTAGTTCTCTTAAAAAAGTGGTGGTATCACACAAAGTATAACTACTCTTTAGTAAGGAATTGGGCTACATTCACCATTCATTATTTTATGACCCTGGAGGCACTCTCTTAGAATTTTGTTTAATGGAGATTACAGTAAGGACTAAATGAGATTTTGCAGGCAAAAAAAGTGCTTCACCCTCTACCTGGCACAGAATGAGGTTCTCAAGAATGCTGTTACTTTTTCCTCTCTGCTTTGGTAGTTTTGCTCCAACAGAATGCTTGTGATGATTCATGGCTCATGGTCATACCTTAAAACATACCTTGTTTTGACTGAGCAGCATCTGTGTTTCAAAAGAGAGAATAGATCCCTGATGTTCTTTTTCTTATCTATCAATTTTTATGTTATTGATTTTGAATATTCTGCTCATTAGACACAGACAATTTACTTTATTTGTCTGGACATGCTTTGGATTAAGCAATGGATTAAGACAAACAGACTTACTTTAAATGATAAATTAGAATCCCATAACTGGGATTAACATTGAAAACAAAGAGTGAATGAAATTCTTTTTTAAACTTTGAAGGTCTTTTCTTCACCATCAATTTGAAGCATAACTGTTTTCCTGCTTTATGTTTATAAGAGATGAACTTTAATACTACCAAGTGCATTGCAACCCATTCAGAATGATTTCTTTGTCTTGTTGACTTCAGAGATAATAACAGAGATGGAGTTAAATAGGCCACTTAGGAAAATGTCTGCCATTTTAGATTGTAACATACCACTTTGCTTTCCGTCGAAAGTCAGGCAAAGCCTTACGTGGTAGGGTAAATTGAGAGAAGCCCAGCCAGTGTTAACCTGCTTCATGAAGATCTAATGATATACTCGCTTCTTTGCTGATGACACTTTTGTTAGCAAGAAAGAGCGCAGTTGAGAGATGTAGGTACTCAGTGTCTACGTGACAGCAAATGTGAATCTTTCCTAGGTACATAGCAACAGACCTTTAAATAGAATCCAACAGCTCTTAAATTAAGAACAAGAATACTTATTTTACTTTTTCGATAGTGCCATTGTTTTGTGATTCAAACAAACAATAACTCATGCTATCTTATATTTAAGCTATAGCCAATAAAGAGCAAAATTTTCCTACCATCCATACGGCTTTGGAAAGTTCTGGCCTCATTTCACAAATGAAACTCAGGCAGTTTACTCAGCTACCTTCTTAGGACTAGAAGCTGCCCCCTCCACCCGCCACCCCACCCCTGCCAAAATGAACAGCTTTAAAGTCCTATGTGCGTATTTCAGTTGTAAACAGGCACAATCTCTAAACAGAACTAGGTTGGAAGTAAGCTTGGAGATTTGTCTAGATTAAATTCAGATCTGCTTTTAGATTCAAAATGACCCCATACATTCAATTTCAGATTCACCTTCTTTGTTAGCTGTGATGTGGATTAGAGACTGCCTTCCCTGAGATTTTCGTTTTCCTTTTTGAGTATGCAAGTGACATTTTCCTGTTCATCCGAAGAATGAAGTAAACCCGATTAGATTTGTTCTCCATCTGGGAGCAGGAAATTAACTTTGAAAATGATTTAAATCTCTTGCCTGGGGAGGGACTTTTACTGCCCTGAGTTCAATAGTTCAATTTGACAGAAGCCTTTGCCAGATTTCTAATACATAGTTGTGTTTAAAAAAAAAGGATGAAAATGAGGCCATTTTAAATTTCATTAACTGAATTCTCATATCAGGCCAAATTTGGAGACCTGTCAGATTGAAAAAGTGTACCAACAAACCTTTTAAGTAGACATGTATTATAGTTTCGAAGGAGAAGAAATATAGGCTTTTATATATTGAAAGGAAATCTTCAGATCTGACAATTACTTCATGTAATTTTTTTATTATGTTGTAGCCATAAGAACAGACAGTGCAAACCTGAAACTATGAAGACTGGTTGTGCACATTCAGAGTTTATTTTGGTAATCAAACAAAAGAACAAAATTATTCTGACATATTTTTAATGATTTACATAATAAGTGTGCTGAAAGGTAAATAGTCAAAGATGGCAAGAGGTTCATAGAAATAACCTTATTTTGAATTTTTATATCCAAACAGATGCCAGTTTTAGAATTTTTTTCTTCTCATTTGTTTATTTGCACATATTCATAATTAACATTTGTGATCACAGTATTCCCTTATGACTATCACACTCTCATACACACGTTTGTGTTTTTATATCCTTCATTCTCTGTAACTGGGTTTTCTTTGCTCGGGACCCTTTGTTCCGTGTCCGAGGAGTAGGATTCCTGCTGTTGCCTCCATGCAGTCACATTCACAGTGTTTTCCCCTCACACCAAGGCATTCTTGTTCAGTGTCTGTCAAGCAGATGATAGTTTAGGCCACGGTAGGTTGTGGCAGCAGATGACCCTCAAGTTTCTGTCTTTTTTAGAAAAAAAGCTTTGATTTCTGCTCCTATTATGTATTAATTGGGGGTTGACTACAGTTCTACTGAATGCTATTTTCGTTCTATGACCCAGGCTGATGGGTCAGTTTCTAATGAGATGTTATCAAATTTATGGCAGAGAAAAAGAGCAGAAGTAGAATCATAAGATAACTTTTAAATCTTCTGCTTGGAGGATCAAACATCACTTCTAAGATTTAATTGACCATATTAAGTCATGTAGCCAAACCCAATGTCTATGGGGCAGGAAATATAATTCACCCATAAGGAGTGGCTTGATAGGGAGGGATCTCAGATAACTGAAATAAATGTGAGTAAACCACAAATAGAATATATTAATATGACCCAGCATGTACATGTACATATAAGCCTGCATAAGGAATATAGTAGGTGCTCAACAAATATTTGTTGAATTGATAAATGAGTAAATACATTTATTGATAAAACATTAGTTCATTATGATATGCTCTGATATTTCTATTCCATTGTATTCTTTTGTATTGTATTTGATTTCATTTTGTGAAGTGTTAATCACAACCCACTAAATTGATTTCATGATCTACAGTTTAGAAACACTGATTAGCAAATGTCAGACTGAAGACAATACTATTTCCAATCCCTACTTTCAGTCCTTAAACTTCCATAAGAAAATTCTTAATGGTATGAAAGTTTATGGTAAGTTTAAAGAAGGCCAACTAGTCTAAAAGAAAAGTAGTCAGAAATATGAGAAAGTTATGGCTCATACATGACCAACTAACAATTTTTTTTAAAGATTTTGTTATTCATTTGAGAGAGAGAGAGGGAGAGGGAGAGGGAGAAGCAGACTCCCCAAGGAGCAGAGAGCCCGAGGTGGGGCTTGATCCCAGAATCCTGAGATCATGACCCAAGCTGAAGGCAGGCACTTAACCAACTGAGCCACCCAGGCACCCTGACCAATTAACTATTCTTTGTTTACTAGATATATCAGGAATCTCTGGTCTGTAATTCTAACTTTTTTCTTTTTTCTTTTTTTTTTTTTAAAGATTTTTTTTTTTTTATTTGACAGAGAGAGAGAGATTACAAGTAGGCAGAGAGGCAGGCAGAGAGACAGGGAGAGGAGGAAGCAGGCTCCCTGCTGAGCAGAGAGCCCGATGTGGGCCTCGATCCCAGGATGCCGAGATCATGACCTGAGCCGAAAGCAGAGGCTTTAACCCACTGAGCCACCCAGGCGCCCTGTAATTCTAACTTTTTTCAAAAAAGCTAGTGAAAGGAAAGCAGGAAAGTTGTGGAAATCAGAGTTTTATTTTCACAAACAGATTAGATTAAAGGTTAACAAATTCCCTATCTCACATATTAATTAGATGAACTTTCTATGCCTCCCAAGTACACTAGACTGATTTTTCCTCTTTTTCAAATTTTTCCCGTTTGTGATTTGCCATGTACCAATTATATAGCTGTAAAACAAACTGGCCTCAATTTCCTTATCTGTATAAATAAATTCATAATACTTACCTGCAGTGTCCATTAGGAAATATATTTTGCAGCATGTAACCAAAAAAGGGTATAATGTTTTCATCACATAAGAACTAATAGGATAAGCCAGAGCAGATAGAGTGGCCCGAGAATATTGAGGCCAAGATCCGTGTGTCCCTGTGGCATTCCCTCATGCTTGCAAGATAATTGGTAGACTTCAGTTAAAACATCCATAACATCAGGCAGGAGGGATGAGAGACAATGAAAAAGAGACAAGCCTACATTAGTAGTAGTCCACATTTTCCCAGAGATTCACTAGCAGACTTTTAATCACATTTCAGTGGCCATAGATCGTACTCGTATCATGTGGCCAGTTCTAGCTGCAAAGGAGGCTGGGAAATAAAATATCCTATTGCTATCTTGAATAAAATTAGAGTTTCAGATAATAAAGAAGGGGAGAATAATAACTGCCAGCCACATCCTCTTACCTGTCAGGGTTGTCGAGGAAATCAAATGAAGATATAGGTGTGTGACGACTTACGAGCTATCAAATAATCATGAGGAAGTAAAATAGAATTTAGGAAAAAGTAAGAAATATATAAAATTAAACTTATCTAACTAGCTGTTTCTGACTTAAAAATTCTTAAAAATTCCAGCAGACAACACACCTACACATAGCCATTCATACACATAGATGCTGCTGCATTAATGTATATATAAATGTTTAATCATCCATGTATATGCCTACATTTATTATTCACAGATCATTTATATTAGTTCTAATGAAGTTTCACACATATGTAAATATACCTATAAATAATAATAAATACACAATAAATAACTAAAAAACCAAAGATACAATTTTTCCTTTTAATTTTATGCTACTGAGGATTCAAAGTCTTCCACAATGTGCGACTGTGAATTTATTTCAGAACTTCCCACACTTATCATTTATGTAGCAATTTTGTCTTCTTCAAGGAGAATTTCTAACTGAAGACTTGGAATATATAGATTAAAAAGTGGGGACATATATATACACATTCACCACAAAATTCATAGGCAATTTGTAAAACTTACAGAGTTCTGAAAATTTGAGTAGAGTTTAGGAGCATTGGCTCTCTTGGACAGAGAAACAACACTGAAGGAAGGTATGATAGCTCTCAGGTATATAAAGGTGTGTTATACAGTTAAATAGCAATTATTCTATTAGTTGATAAGGACAGAACGTGGTATAACAAGTTGAAGCTGTAGCAAGACGTGTTCTTTAAATAATAGGGGAAAAGGCAATTGCAACTTCCAGAAAGGTATCTTATTACACCCACTGGAAATACTTAAGGAACAACATTATTGATATTTTGGAGTCTTTCTGACATAGCAGAAGAGCTAGTATATTTATATCCTATTTGTACTTCTGGACATTTGATTTCAGTTTCTCCATTAATGTTATTATTTACTAGATCAAGTGGCTGAAAACTATATTATTACACTGTAATTATAGCAAGATAGTATGTGTGAAGACCCTTTGTAAAACTACCAGATACTGAAACAAAAATATAAGCAAGTACAGTGTAATATTATTATGACTGTACTATAACACAAATCCTGGACTGATGAAGTACTGTAGTCATTTTCTAAGTGTAGCTGTGGATTCTTGGGGGTCCCCAGACTGTTTCAAGTGGCTGGTTAAAATGTTTTCCTAATAATATGAAGCTTTGCACAGTGGCAGTATTGTAGCCAATAAGGTTTATCCGAGGCACGATTATTGGTAATTGAAGATGTATTTGTAATTTTTTACTGTGTTGACGTTTGTACTGGTGGTGCAAAACAATAGTGGAGAAAACTGCTGGCACTTGAGCATGAATCAAGGCAGTGGCACCAAACTGTACTAGTAGTTGTATTTTCCATCACCATACACTTGCGGTTAAAGCACGCACATGCACACACGCATGCACACACACAACTGTTTTACTTAGGGATATCCTCAATAAAGCAGTGGATATTATTAACTTTATCAAATACCGACCCTTGAGTTACATGTCTTTTTAATATTCTGTATGATAAAATGGGCGGGGGGTTCCTATAGCACTTTCTTTGCACACCCAAGCTCCTGGTCTGTCTTGAAAGAAGCACACTGTGCTGAAAACTAGCTTCATTTTCACTTGAACTCCTTTCTTTCCCGAAAGAAAAATGACAAACTATGGTATTGAGAGTTGGGGCAGACATTTTCTCAAAAATGAAGTGAGTCTATCACTTCAAGGAAAATAACTTAAATAGGTTTGCTAATGAATATATTCGACCTTTAAAATGAAAATTAGAATTTTAAAAAACTTGTATTTGCCACCATTAATTTGACCACTTCCCGGTTTGGACTGACTTTTCTGATGAGATCAGGAGTGATATTAATGCATGTGATTTTTCTCTTTGATATTGCATAATGAAAAGGCAGTATTTGGAAACTCTGCATAACCCAGTGAAACGATATTTTCCAACTGACCAATGCAATCAGTAAAAGATCCATTTAACTTATAAGATAGACCAATGGATTTTTTTAAATTAACATATAATGCACTATTTGCTTCAGGGGTACAGTATAAAAAAGATCATTGTAAAAAACATGGTTTCTTAAAAGTTAGTTGCCAGGCTGGACCTGAGACTGTCACTTGTCATGTTTTGGTGAAGGGTCAAAGACGAGTATCCACAATCATCTAAAAAGATTACTAAAATACTTCTCTTTCTTCCAACCACTTATCAGTGTATGGCCAGACTTCTCTCATATAGTTCAACCAAAACAATATATAGCAATAAATGAATGCAGAAACAAATAGGGGGATCCAGCTGTCTCTTTTAAGGCAATCATTAAATTTATAAAAATAATAAAACTCTTCTTATTATATTTGTTTGTTTTGGAAAACATAGTAATTATTCATAAATAATAAGTTTTAATGTGAAACTGTCATGAGTTTATTACTGTTATTTGTAAGTAGCTTAATACATAAACAGTTATGAATTTCTCTATTTTATTTATTTATTTTAAAAGACTAAAAGATTTATTTGAAAGAGAAAGAGCACAGCAGGGGGAAGGGAAAGGGGAGGGCAGAGGGAGAGGGAGAAGGGAGAAGCAAGCTCCCCGCTGAGCAGGAAGCCCTGCAGAGCCTTGCTCCCAGGACCCTGGGATCATGACCTGAGCTGAAGGCAGACACTTAATGGACTGAGCCACCCAGGTACCCCAATAATTTCAAATATAGTATAAATCAGTTGATGTAATCACATAAATAAATGCTCATGGGGTATTCATTAATTTATAAGACTATCAAGGGGTTCCAAGACCAAATGTTTGTGAACCACTGTTGCAAAGAAACCATTAAAACACATGGTTTAACTTTATACTGTTATTTAATACATTTTAGACTTTGATCCACTTGTCGCTTTTATGTTCTCCCTTATGTCACACATTTTGGTTTTGTTCTTTTGTTCTCCAGTATTTATTGTCAACATTCCGATAAGAACACTGACTCCTTTAGCTCCCTGTGCTTTTTAAATCACGAAGGTCCCCAAGGACTTTGCGTTTCTCACTGTGTATCACATTAGGTTTATATTTCTTTTCTTACAGAATTATGTGGTTAGCTAGAAGCCACGTGCCAGGGTGTGCTGGTAAACCCACCCTGGGTGTGGCCGGCGGGCGGGCGGGTGTGTGTGTGTGTGTGTGTGTGTGTGTGTGTGCAGGGGAAGCCCTGCTGTGAAGTGCTTGCTGATGCCTTTAAAGCCAGCGAGCTAACGTCACTCTCCATGGAGCAGGAGTTGGGAAGAGATGTGAACAGTGGCTTTCCTGAGAGGCAGGAACTAGCTCCAGCCCAGCCTCTGCCCATGGCATTATTAGTAGCAACTGTTTCTCTTTCATCTTTTAGAAAAGATAATTCCACATCTTCCTATTTTCATTTAGAACATATCTGTTCTGACATCTCTGTCAAAAAATAGAGTCTTTGGGTTTTTCTTTCACGTCTCTCTATCCAGCAGTCAGCCATTTAGGCCAGTAGTTGTGTGAAAACACCTGGCATTACGCAAAGCTGTAAAAGGTATCAAACGTTCTCTGCTCTGGAAGAGCCGAATTCACACAATGCACTTGGAATTTTAAATATGGCTGTTATCTGGGTAACTTTATCAGTGAGAACTTTAAGGATGAATAGTTTGCCTTGTTACTCAAAGTGCAGTTCTTGGGCTTCAACTTCCACATCCCCTGGGAGCTTGTTGGAAATGCAGAATCTGGGGTGCTTGGGTGGCTCAGTCATTAAGTGTCTGCCTTCGGTTCAGGTCATGATCCCGGGGTCCTGGGATGGAGAGAGCACAAGCAGGAGGAGCAGCAGAAAGAGAGAGGGAGAAGCAGGGCCTGCTTCTTTCTGCTGCTCCTCCTGCTTGTGCTCTCTCTGTCAAATAAATAAAATCTTTTTTAAAAATGCAGAATCTCAGGCTTCACCCCATCCTCCAGCTTCATCAAAATCTGCATTTTAACAAGATCCCCAGGTGATTCTTATAGGCATAAGGTTTCTGAGGTTTGCTGTAGGTAATTTGAACCCTAGTGATCTCAGGTTGCCACCTTATATTGGTAAATGGTTACCACAACAATACAAATCTCATAAAATGTGTTGTTTCAGAATATTAACCAAGATATTTCATCCGCCTCATTTCTTAGTTTATCCTTACGTTATTTTTTCCTCATTAATTAAAGTTAAGTCTATGCATGTGTCTATGTCTTTTCATAATCTATTTTCTTTTTTAAAAGATTTTATTTATTTATTTGACACAGAGAGAGAGATTACAAGTAGGCAGAGAGGCAGGCAGAGAGAGAGGAGGAAGCAGGCTCCCCGCTGAGCAGG
Source organism: Ailurus styani (assembly GCA_002007465.1). Lineage (NCBI taxonomy): Eukaryota > Metazoa > Chordata > Mammalia > Carnivora > Ailuridae > Ailurus > Ailurus styani. The sequence goes on from LNAC01000078.1 coordinate 3,092,573, forward strand.
GAGCCCAGTGCGGGCCTCGATCCCAGGACCCTGAGATCATGACCTGAGCTGAAGGCAGAGGCTTTAACCTACTGAGCCACCCAGGCGCCCCATAATCTATTTTCTTTAAAACATAGAATTTCTATTCTCTTTGGAGCATCAGATTCATCACTTCAGTTTCTATTAGATTTTTGTCTCCTTGAAAATATTGATGTATAAATTCTTTGCTTTGTGGCATGATCAGTCAGAGTTAGTACATATTTTTTCCTTCTCTCTTAATATGGAGATTCACTTTTATGTGTTACTCAATTAGTAAGGTGTTAAAATGGTGTGCCTCTGAATTCTATGAATCATCCCCAGCCCCTTGGCTATAAAGGCTAACATAATTTACTATCATATAGTTCAAGAGCTTGACAGAGAAATGGACATTTTTTTGGAAGAAGAATACATATAAAATTAACATATTTATAGGAGTTTAAGCAAGTCTCTCTAAGGCAACTAACTGATCCCACTCTGGCTACACTTTAGAATTATCCAAAAAGCTTTTAAGAAACCTAGGACTGGGTTCCCTCTCCAGAAACTCTGGTTTAATTTGATCCAGTGTGGTTTTCATGTGTCAGTATTTTTTAAAAAAACTCTCCAGATAGTGCAAACCAGGGATTGAGAGTCACTGCTCTTTGGAGTGTCAAAGCCAAGAATAAATAGGCCTTGGCCAGCCGCCCTGCTGACAGCATTCTCTTTCCTTCAGGAGTCTACTTATCCCATGCACTGATGTGGTGATTAAATTTGTCAGCTAGTTCCATCAAATTTAATTACATATCTTTAGGAATTACTGAAATGCTTGTTTTTAACCTAGCTTTATGAATATAGCAAAAAAAATTGAACAAAGATCAGGAGGTTGCACTATCATATAGAGTTTAATAAAAATAGCTAACTTAAAGTGAAATATGTATGCATCAAACAAAAAAGAACGGAAGGATGAATATATATGGTAATATCCTCAAACCTGCTCTCTGAGTAAAAGCAGAATACAAATACATAGTTTCAGGTGAGCCTAAAGACATAAACACAAACTAGCCTAGTACAATAACATGCAGTGGTTTGAGATTTTTTTTTCTTAAAGTTTCATGTCAGTTTTGCATTATGTCTCATAAATGTATTTCATCATATATATCGATATATTTATATATAGTTCATCAAATATATTGATCAAATATATTCTAGTTATTAATATGTAATTCAAAAGGTAATAGATATTTTATTAGTATATTTAAAATTTCATAAGAAAACTTCCCATTAGAAAACTTTCCGTCATCGCCTTCCTCAAGGTTAGGTCAGAGAGATAATAGATTAAACGTCCTGGTTCAAAATCGTATATCATTATGTGTTTGGTAAAATACAAACATCTAGACAGAGAGTATTAATCAGCTTGGACTGTCATAGCAAAATACCACAGACTGGATGACTTAAATAACAGAAATCTATATTCTCACAGTTCTGGAGGCTGAAAGTCTGAGCTCAGGGTGACAGCCTGGTTGGTTTCTGGCCAGTTTCCTACATGGGTTGCAAAAGGCTGTTGCCTTCTCTCCATGTACCCATATGGCATTTCCTTGGTGAGTGTGTGCAGGAGAGAGTGAGCTCTCTGGTGTCTCTCTTATAAGGTCACTAATCCTATTAGATTAGGGCTCCACCCTTATGACCTTATGTAATTATAATTACTCTTTTAGAAGCCCTGTCTCCAAATACAGCCACACTGGGGGTTAGTACTTCAACACATAAATTTGAGTAGGATACCTTCAGTCCGTAACAGAGAGGTTCTTGATTGAGCACATACCACTTTTTTCCTCATATAACATTTATAATATGCTAGAAATATTGTTTTCGTGTATGGTTTGATGTATATGTATGAAAATTAGGAAGAAATTTATACTGAGGTGAAGAGAAACATGGAGATGGGGTGAGGATTGGGGGGGGAGAGAGAAAGAGAGAGAGAAAGGGAGAAGGGCATTAACTAAAAATGATACATATTACCTCTGAGTTGACATAATCCCCTGTATCCCCTGCCCCCTCACCTTTCCCAGTGACATGAAATACTATGTGGAAACCCATGTGGAAGCAGAGGATCTGTAATATCAAGAATGAGATTTAGGAAGCTCCTTCGAAAAAAATGGCAAGAGTAAACCCACCCTGGGAAAGGATAAAGGAGCTGGGAATGATGGTCTGGCTCGTGGCTATCACTTTATAAGCTTGACTTGTATTCCCCATGAAGAGCTATAAACACTGAGCCAGCCATTGAACAGCTTTCGCCTCAGATTACTATGAGAAACTCATTACTTAGCTTCTTATCTAATGGAGTGTCTAGGAAATCTTCTAGGGTGTCAATCATGCAACCATGCCTGGAGAGTCAGGAGCTAGATAGTCACCCTATCACTTTCCCCCAAATAAACACTGGGGAGAGGAATAAGCATTTTAAACCATTGACTGTCTTGCTTGAAGGTTCTTCATTACTGTTTTCACCTTGAGGCAAAGTGGTTTTTACTTTAAAAATGATAAGTGATTAATAAAAATGGTAAATGATTAATAAAGGATTTTAAAATTCCAAAGCAACCTAATTTCTACTTAGGAGATTTACATGAGAATTATGAGCATTCTATGGAACTCTGAGTTAAGGTGCTAATTGTAAGCACTACTGAAGTTACTGGTTGGTTTCGTTAAAGTGATGGTGTTGATTCAGGCTACCAGTCCACAGTTTTGCCTCCCAGAGATTTGGTCCTTGCTGTATGCACATCTGTATGTTGCCTCACCTCCTGCCCCCAGCCTCTTAAATAAATACAACACGGGTAAAAACTCACTTCCCTGGCCAATAAAATACTCCCAATTATTTCATGGTCAAACACTTTACATAATGTCTTCACAGATATAATCATTGTAAATCAAACAGAATGGCCAAATTCACCATGTTTTAGCCCAACTATAAAATCTTCAGATTGTTGACCTCATACAAATATAAAATTCCCATAACATCATCTTATGTGGTTTATTCAGATAATTTTTCTTACGCATGTGTAAGGTCAAAAGAATGCAAAGTTAAAAAATTTTTTTCCTCAAATTTTCTAATCAAATCGCCAGCTTGGAAAGATGTGTCAGGTTTATCCTGACTTCAAGCAAGATCAGGAACTACCTTAGACTGAGAGGCAAAAACAGGGAGGGAACTCAAACCTACCTCCTTTGGGTTTTGGTGAATCAAACAGATACTTTTCACTAATAAAAGTGTTTTTCTTTTTCTACTGCTTTTGTGGAGAGGACTTCTGGGTTGGAAGAAGATTTTGCTTTTAATTATATCTCTGCAATACTGGTTTCCCAGAAAGCTTACTCCTATGCTAGTTGGTCAACTAGTGATCAGTTGATGACACTGGTCACTTTCTTGTCAATAATAAGTATTCTTAGGTTCTGTCTGGAATTGCTCAAAAGACAATCTTAAAAGTTACTACTTTCTCAGTTGCATTTTATCGTTCTTGTTACATTGACTTGGTTGTTCATAAGCTGGTGCAGGGGCGCCTGGGTGGCTCAGTCCCTTGAGCCTCTGCCTTCCGCTCAGGTCATGGTCCCTGGGTCTTGGGATTTAGCCCTCTGCTGTTCCCTCTACTTGTTCCCTCTCTCTCTCTCTCTCAATCCTTCTCTCCCTCTCTCTCTCTGTCAAATAAATAAATAAAATCTTAAAAGAAAAAAAAAGCTGGTACAAATATTTTCAGTGGGAATTTGTTTTGCAAATGCCGTCTATGAAATCCCATCTTCCCTATGTTCCTCAATTAGAAGGTATTTTTAAACCTCCTTAATTTTAAGTAGAAAAAACTTACTTCTAAAGTTCTCTGATTTCAGTTTTAAGGGGTAGATGTTAATTGCTAATCTTGGATTGAATTTTAACTAAGATTGCTGACCTTTGTTCCATTAATATTAACACTGATAGAATCAACTTAGTAACAAATGGAAGGAAGGAACAGGCGTTCCAAATAAGAGTCACGGTCAATAGAATATGGATTTATAGGAATGAAGGGTAATCTATGCTACAGCCCTTTTTACCTCTGAAATAAGTGTCCTTCTAAACAGACTTGCAGTTGTACTTTTCAGACAAAATATGTACAGAAAAAACTGTCTATTAAAATAGATTCTAAAGCTATTATTACTGAGGCTCAGTCATAGAAAATACTTCATAGAGTGCCTTTTAGAGCCTGAGAGGGATTGGGATAGTTAACTTGAACCAAAGGAGCTCAGTGTAGCACGTGAAACAGCATTTTGAAGGTCATTTGCACATAAATGAAGAACTTGCTTCTCCACTACTGCCTGTTAAACTTTGAAACTTGCAGCAGTAGAGGAATGGCAGTCTGATTATGCCCTTGGACAGTCCGTTAGAGTCTGCAGTCCATTTTATTTTCCATGTGGTGTTCATTAAAGTCAGGTCAAGAAAAAGATTTTCTCTACCTCTGTGATTACTGCTATGAAATCATCAGCTTGGAGAAAACAAGTAGTTGTTTGTGTTAAATACCTTGGCCAAGCACAAAACAAATCTTTGTCAAAACCCTAAAAAGCACTAATCAGCACTTTCACATGCCTAACTTTAATAAACATGACAATACATTTAAATTCAATTTAATGGGCATTTTATTAAGTATGTACCATGCATTCTTGCCAAGTGCTCTGAAAACTATAAAGAAAGTATAAGATATAGTTCCTGTCCTTAAAAGAGTGCAGTAGTCAAACGGAACTGGAATGAACTGAGCAGAAGTCCAGAAATAATTTTCCAACCCTTCTTGGTATACAAAGTAGTGATTTACATTATCTCCTCTGGGTGGGACCATCTTTAAATGGCTTACATTTGCATAATGGCTTTTCTTTTGTTCCTTCTGCTGTCCCAAGTAATTGCTTGCCTATAGCATTTTATGGCTCTCTAATGAGTACCTCCCTCCTTTATTAAAAATATAAATGATCTGGTTTCTTCCAAAGCATAAAGCTGACATTGATACCTGAAAGTTGAGGATGGTGTGACACCCCCAGGATACATGGGAGAGGAAAAGTGCAAGACAAAAGCAAGAAATGTCCACCTGTATGTCATTTGTTCTGTTTATTAAGGAAAAAGGAGGCTGTGGAGATGGAGATAAACCCAACAAGTCTAGGAGATGACTCTATAAAATGTTTTAACATTGAATCAGGGCTCTTTCAATTAGTCATGGTATTTTTTCTTTTTAAGTCAGGCTTGTCTCTGGTGGATACCATGTAGTCAAAAAATATCCTGATTCTTTGAGCCAATCAAACTATGTCTTTAGTAAGTTACTTAGGGATCTAAGGAGCCACAGCTGTGTGGGGGGGTTCATTTATTTCGAGTTTTCATTAAAGATGTGCTAAAGTTAGAATAATGGCAAATGTAAAAGAAAAATTGCACCAGATCAGTTAAATAAGCAAGAAGACTTTATTCAAGACTCTTGCAATAGAGGAGAGAAATTGAACTCAATTCCTCTGAAACAAAAGATGGGAACATTTTAAAATGAGGGAGAGGTTTATGGATGTGATTAGGGCTTCTGTGTTTGCTAATTGCTGCTATCGAGGTTACTCTCCCTTTCCACAGAGACTGGGAGAGAGGGGCACTATCTCCTTCCATGATCACATTTCAAAAAGATGACTCCCAGGTTCTTGAGAAAGACAATTCTAGGTTGTAGAAGACTTACGTCCCTAAGTGGCAGAGAAAGAGTTAGAATTTCAAGTTTTCTAAAATAAATGCTCTAAGAAAAGGGAGGTCAGGGAATTATAGTCAGGAAGAAGCCAGACTAAGGTTCAGCCGAGCTCAGGGGAATGGCAAGGCTCCCTTGGTCACAAAGATAAATGTGGCTAAGACATATGGCTAAGACATTTCCTCTCTCCCTCCCTCCCTTCCTCTTTCGCTTTTAAGCTGCTTCCCTCACTCTTCCTTCTCTCTTCTGTCTCACTCATACAATATGCTCTCTCTTCCTTCTTTTCAGTCTGTGAAGCCACAGTAATGTACATTACTTTTTTTATTATTTTGAGGCCTGATCCGATAGTGGGCATTTAGACTAAGAACAAGTTATAATATTAATCATGGTTTTAGCAATAGTGAGAGTGTGATGAACTATAGCGACATTTAGTTCAAGTGTGATGAGATGTATTTATCACAATACAAACTATATTTGAACCTATCATTTATGAGATACTTGAAGTATTTTATATATAATCACCATTAACTATATAGTTTTTAAATGGCCTAAACTAATTTTGGTTATTTTATAATAATGATTTGGAATAGAATGTGCAAAATGATTTTTATTTTGGTAATATAATTTGTGACAGCTAATGATATGAAAATAGTCTTATTTTCCTAAATATTATATAGAATCTTTGATATTTTCTTTGTTAGTGTTAATATAGAAGACTAAAATATTCTTAAAGTATAAAAATGTGATTGAGACTCCAAAAGAAGATTTAATATTAAAGTAGTATTTCTATAAATTATATTCCAAAGATATTCATTATATGCCCTGGCCCCAATTCATTTTATTGTTTGACTTGCTCATTCAAATCCAGATACACATTCTGAAAGAATATGGCTTTTCCCTTTTAGAATAGGTTCTGCTTCTCCTGATCTTCATAATCAGAACATGTGATAATCCATAATCGGCCAAGACCCGGATGATATTAACCCACTATTTTCTAGAGTTGGCAAAGATAAGCTAATTGCCTATGGTTCTCTTTGTTTCTTAAGGGACCAGAAGTGTGTTACTTATTGCCTATTAGTAATGTTTTAATCAGAAAAAATCCAAACAAAAAGATGCTATGGTCAAAATACTATTGTCAAAAGCTGAGAAAAGTAAGAAAGACTAAATCAACAATTGCAGAAGGAAAAAAAAAGTTAAGGTTATGAAGTGAGTAGAACTGCTAGTGTAATGAACATTATGTTTGCAGGCCAGAATTCACTTCTACATTCTGTTAGCTGATAGAATGAGGCATGACCTGTCCTCTGGATCTCAAATAATACCTTCTTAAAGTGGTCAGTGTCTTGGGCCAATATGAATAATGTCATATGCCTTTCTTTTTTAAAAAACCATGCCAGGGAGGGCTGATATTTTCGTGTCCCGATTTTGTCCTTTGGTTGGATATTGGGGAGACAATATAATATGGTGTATATGAGCACAGGCTTTGGAGTCAGCCTGCCTAAGTTTGAATTTTAGCCCTACTCCTACTCAGTAACTTTTCGACCTGGGCGAGTTACTTAACCTCAGTTTCCTGATCCCTCAAGATGGAGGTAAGTGTGCTCAGAGGAGGGAGTGTGTATGAAAACTAAATGAAACAGTAACTGTGTAATAGGATATCATTTTGGAAACCTCATCTTAGGCACCAAGAGAAAAGAGATGCTAAAGTGATTTTCTAAGATAGAATGTTCTGTAGAAATTTCAAAGTAGGTTAGATGATGACATATCATTGAAGAGAGTCAGATATTGAAGATTAGGATATATATGAGCAAAATTTTCTTCAAGAGAACAGCTGCCATCCTTTATTTGCCTTCCAGCACCATGTCAAGAGTATATGAGTATGGATGCTTCCATAGTTCTCTCAGGTCAGGGGAGAGGGTACATTCAGAGAGCTTAATATATGTGCTCTGATTTGGAGCATAGAGTAGACTGGTATCTTATTTCTACCTTAGAAATCTGGTGAAGTTGGGTCTCAGAGTGGAGTCAAATTGGACTCCTTGGCTTTGCATTACTGACACTCGTTCTAGAAAAAAATACATGAGTGTTTCCTGTGGGCCAGATGTGGAATAGATGTGTGTTGAGAGATGTGTCCAAAGGGGACTCTTGGAGGACCATCGGGACACAACATGGCTGAGAAGCTGAATATGGACCATAGGATTTCTAGGAGCTAATTAGACAGGAAATGATGCTAAGGAGTCCATTTTCCTGAAGACCAGGGAACTTGGAGGGAGTAGCTGCTAGCGGCTTTATAAGAGAAGAGACAGACGGGGTGCTCTGGTAGGCACAGAGAACAGGATGTCATTTTATGAGACCTCTGTTTGTATAAGAATTTCCTGCTCTCTTTACCTTTCTGTGCTCTCTCCCTCCCCTGTTAAGTTGGGAAATTTGATTATTACATGGAAGACAGAACTTTAAAATTTACTAAACTGAGAATATGTTTATGACATAAAGAGATGGCAGGGCTTTATATATTACAGTGACAGGAAACTCATAGGGTTTACTCAAGTTTTCTTCCAGAGGAGAGGAAGAAATTCCCCGATTGAGCACATTTTATTGGAGAGAGGAAATAAAAATCATAGTTGCATTCTGGTCATCTCCCAGGACTCAAGCCTGTTCAGTACACACAGTACAAATGTAAAGCAGTTAGAAATGCGACTGACCCATAAGAAGCATTCAATAAATGTGAAAACTTGTGTTTCTCAGTTTATTTTGTTATATTTTATTTTAATGATTCTACTTTCAGATGTCTATCTGGACCCCTAACATTAGCCATGTCTGGGAATTTGTTTCAGCTTTTGCATGCAGGGGTATAAAAGCTCCTTTGACAATTTCAAGTATTGCCCCTATTTTTAAAGATCTTTATGTTTGGTTTCCAGCCTTCTTTGCCTTATCTTTTTGGGTTTTGTAAGTATCTTGGCCATTGATTATTTATTTGAAGCTTTGAAATCTCACTCTGCCTAATTTTTTTGTATCATCATGGTTTCTATCTGTCAGCAGTAGTGTGAAATTCTTTCCCCCTTCAGAACCTTTCAGTTATTTAGTTAAATTTCATCTTTTGAGACCCTTTTCCTGTTATAGTAACCCAGTCCCAGCACGGTGAATAAAAACATATTGCCATATACTTTTCTATGTGTGAACATCTATATTGTTCTACATTGTGTTTGTGCTTATCTTTCCACATATATACCTCAAAACCTGGAAGTAGAGGAAAATCCCTTGTGTTAATAGAAATTCAGCTATAACTTACTTTTTTTTTCCATCTTGGAGAATTTAACGTGCCAACAGGGAGGGAGAAGGGCACAAGATTTGGAGGTGCAAAGCATATAAATTGTAGTCTTGACTTTCAATGGAAACATGGAGCATAATAAAACTCTTCTTCCATCAGAAAGAAGAGAAGATGGATGTTCTTTCCCCTTGTGTGAATTGCTATACAGTGATTGCACTGGAAACAGAATTTAGAGCACACACACTGATAATCAAAGTGTATGTGTCTCTTTCTCAAAGAAACTACTATAATAAAAAGAAATGGGGAAAGCACAGAACTAAGGCTATGATAGAGGATGATGTAATTATTGCTGACTTGAGTCCTACATATTTATAATGTGACTGGTAGTGATCCCTTTGGGTCAGTTGGCTCCTGAGCCTGTTTATTTTGTTCATGCTGACAGGAGCACTGCTGACAAACTACATGTGGATCATCAAATATTTACTCATTATTGAATTGATATAACACCTCTCCTCCTAAGAGCTTACTGTGCTCCACATGAAACTTTTAAATTGTACAACTAACTTTCAGATAAATACCTATGTATGGAAGCAGCGAAACACAATATGGAGCCTGGGGGAAAAGAGATGACTGGTGGGAATACAGGGCTAGTCCTTGATTATCGGTGACCTTGGCCCAGCTGTGTTCTGAAAGAAATAATAAAAGGCATGTTTAGTCCAAAGGTACAACCTAATTGGGTGGACAGGACCACTGCCCAGAATTCTGCTTAAATTACTCAAGGAATGGGTCTAGGCAGTTGGAAGGAAATCTTTTTTCCTTATCCCTCCCTCTCTCCCTTCCTCCCTCCTCCCAGTGCAGTCCCAAAGCAGGCTTTGAGGAGTCACCTCTCAATTGTTTCTTCATTGGTTCCTTTTAACAGCTCAGATTTAAAGCTAGTGCCCAAATCTCTAGCCCCTGTATATGCTTTCTTCATACTCATCATAAAATTAGCATTTTGTATAGAGGGAGTGGAGAAAATAGAGCTTGGATAAAAGCTGTTGTAATTCTCCATAAACTCCATAAATAAGCTAGTCCAGCCTCCACCCCCTAACAGCATGGGGAGACAAGCATATGAAATGTTATTTATTCATTTATTTCTGTGTCCCTAGGAAATAGATGTTGTTCTCTGACTTTGATTTCTGTTCACTGGTGGCTCTTGAAGCCTCATCTTGTAGAAAGTGATGGTTCTCCGGGTCTCGATGGGTTCAGGCAGCGTCCAGGCTAATGGAGGAAGGTAGCATAAAATATAGTGATGATGGGGCACATGTAGCAGTATAAAAGAATCATCTCAAGATAGGGACTTTGCTGAAACCTTCTTAGTTCCTAGTATAGTGCCTGGAATGTAATAGGTGATTAATAAGTATTTGTGGAATGAAGGAATGGACACATAGCATATTTATACATATGCACAAATACTAAGTTACTCTTTTTGATGATGTTTCTTCCATATGAGACTCAGTTCTACAAATGCTCTACATAGAACTTCTTATTTTGTATAATAACCTGAACATTATGGGACGAAAATCCAGGACCCCATCTGGTTCTGATATCTGCCCTCACCAGAGTTTTTATGCTGAACATACTGGCTAGGTAGATTCCACCAGCACATTTTCCAGCACATCTTTTCTTTAACTGCATTTTGTCAAGATAGCTGTCACAACAAAATAAGAATATCTTGCCCTTGGCCTTCAGATGTTAAATGGGGTTTCTAGCAATTCTGAGCCACCTAAATATGCAATTTGGTCTTCAGAGGATCTAGGGGAAGTTTGAACATTTGGTATTTGTGCTTCCATATCCTTTTTAAATTCAGATTTCTTTACATTTTGGTCCAGTTGAAGAAGAGCGGCTCCTCGCTGGCTGTAGGACAATGTTTACACAACTAAACCTGACACTTAGTTTCTCCCCTCTCAACTCCTAGAAAATGTATCATGATTATTTTTTAAGAGCTTATTAAACAATGAGCGTTGCAAGCTCTATTTTATTGATGAATATGTGAATACTGTAGTAAGAAAAATTTTATTCACTTGTCATGTCTTACTAAACAGTATAAAGGACTAATAATATTTGTAACTATTAAAATCTCATATCTGTGATCCCACATTATGGGGTGAAAGGCTGAAAAAAATTAAAAATACATGGTTGGGGGGGCACCCGGGTGGCTCAGTCAGTGAAGCACCCAACTCTTGATCTCAGCTCAGATGTTGATCTCAGTATGGTGAATTCAAGCCCAGTGTGGGCTCCATGCTGGGCATGGAGCCTACTTTAAAAAACAAAAAATAGGGCACCTGGGTGGTTCAGGGGTTAAAACCTCTGTCTTCGGCTCAGGTCATGATCTCAGGGTCCTGGGATCAAGCCCCACATCGGGCTCTCTGCTCAGCAGGGAGCCTGCTTCCTCCTCTCTCTCTGCCTGCCTCTCTGCCTACTTGTAATCTCTCTGTGTCAAATAAATAAATAAAATCTTAAAATAAATAAAATAAATAAAATAAAAATAAAAAACAAAAAATACATGGTGGCTGTTATCACCCTTAATTATGATCCCGTGGTCTTAAATTGCTAGATGAATCAATACTTTCTTCAATGTAAAGGAAAAAGTAAGTGCTTAAAGGTGATCCTTGGGTGCCTGGGTGGCTCAGTGGGTTAAAGCCTCTGCCTTCTGCTCAGGTCATGATCCCAGGGTCCTGGAATCGAGGCCCGCATCGGGCTCTCTGCTCAGCGGGGAGCCTGCTTCCTCCTCTCTCTCTGCCTGCTTGTGATCTCTCTCTGTCATATAAATAAATAAAAGCTTTAAAAAAAAAAAAAAAAGGTGATCCTTGCGCCTGGCTGGCTCAGTGGGTTAAAGCCTCTGCTTTCGGCTCAGGTCATGATCTCAGGGTCCTGGGATCGAGGCCCGCATCGGGCTTCCTGCTCAGCACGCAGCCTGCTTCCTCCTCTCTCTGCCTGCCTCTCTGCCTACTTGTAATCTCTCTCTGTCAAATAAATAAATAAAATCTTGGAAAAAAAAAAAAAAGGTGATCCTTGCATGTATATAGGACTCAAGTAGTGGGGAAGGCATTTTAGGAGATGTATGTAATAACACAGAAGCTGGATGTGCCTGACTTCCAGTGGCAAAGTTGTAGGGGATTTGGTGGAAAGATGTAGTTTAAATTAAAAAAAAAAAAAGTCTTCAGAAGCTAATAGTGGCTTAATGTATCTAGGAAAAAAATTGACCCTGGTTCTATAAATTACATAGAAGTTTTTTTCACACATTCTTACTAAATTGGCCCTAGAACAAAAATCTCTTACCATATTTCTGCCACTTTAGCTGGCAGTTAAGCCACCAAGATAAAAGACCTCACATTGGTACTTAGTGACATTTTTAGAATTAACTTCTATGTAACTCCTAATATCTTTGATTACAAGTTTAAGTCAAGTTTAAATGAATTCTCTGTCCATTTCTGAAGCATCTTCATAGATTGTTTTCTTTATTTCCAGTCATATTTGTAAACACTTGTGGTTACATTCATCTTAATACAACAAGAGAATTACTTTTCTTTGTGAAATAAAACAGCTTTCTTTTTTCCAACATAGTATGAGTTGGGGCTAATGATTTCTGAAGTTGCATTTTATACTGGTCCATGGTTTTCCTTTAAAAAAAAAAAAAGATTCTCTTATGTATTTGAGAGAGAGAGGGAGAGTGTATGCACAGAGGGGAAGCGTAGAGGAAGAGGGAGAGAGAATCTCAAGCAGGTTCCATGCCCAGTGAGAAGCCCAACGGGGGTCTTGATTCCACAACCCTGAGATCATGACCCAACCCAAAATCAAGAATCAGACGCCTAACCAACTGAGCCACCCAGGCGCCCCTTCCTTTTTGTCATTGTAACATTTATTAATATTTAGGATGTTACATAATTTGGGGATGTACCAGATAAAATACTAATTGCTATATAAACTAAAAAATTGCTCTCACATAGTTTAAATTTACTTAAAAAAAACCCAGAGGTTTCCAAAACCAATTCTTTAACATGCTTTTTGAACAATTAATACATACAAATTATAAAAAAAAAATTCAGGTTTTAAATAGCATACAGCCCTATCTCTTAGCAATCCACAGATTATCATCACAGCCATACTCTAAACATACTTAGGGCTTGTATAATATATATAAGTATGTAGACACATATACGCACATATGTATGTGCCAATATATATATCGGCAAAATTCAAAATTTGTTCATTATTGGCAAGTTGCTTTCCAACAAGTTGTATCAGTCACCCTTTTACAATAAAGCAACAATATATAAAGATCCCTGTTCCCTTACATCCTCTTTAACACAGCACTATCAAACTCCTGCTTGTTACTGCTTTTTAGTCTTTTTTTTTAAAGATTTTATTTATTTATATGACACAGAGAGAGAGATCACAAGTAGGCAGAGAGGCAGGCAGAGAGAGAGGAGGAAGCAGGCTTCCTGCCAAGCAGAGAGCCCAATGTGGGGCTCGATCCCAGGACCCTGAGATCATAACCTGAGCTGAAGGCAGAGGCTTTAACCCACTGAGCCACCCAGGCACCCACTGCTTTTTAGTCTTAATTAGTATTTTTCTCTTGTGAAAGAGATTGAGTACATTTTCATTTGCTTAACACGCATACTTATTTCTTCTTCTTTGCACTATCTGTTCACATATTTTTGCCATTTTCTATTGTTTGTTTTATTAATTTATGGTAGCTCTTTATATACTAAGCAAATTATACCATGATTGTGATGTGAGTTGCTTACACTTTTTATGAAACTTGGAGTTTCTGTAATATAGATTGTGGCAAGTTTTTCTAAGGTCATATTTTTATAATTAAAAAATGTGTTTTTTTCCATAGCTTTTTTGAGGTATAATTGACATTCAATAAAGTACACATGTTTAAAGTATACAATTTGATAGGTTTTAACATATGACTACGCATGTGATATATAACTTCAGACAACATAGTGAACATATTCATCACCCCAAAAGTTTCCTCATGTACCTTTATAATCCTTCTGAGTACTTTTTTAGCAGCTTCACACAAAATCTGATTGGTTATATTTTGATTTTCATTCAGTTAAAATACTTTCTAACTTTACCTTTGAAGAAACTAAGGCTTACCTAGTTTGCTTCCCATTTCTTAGGCATCATTCTTTGTTGAAAGTAGTGATTTGTGGCCTGATTTTAGTGTTGGAAAACTATTGTTTTATATATCATGTCTAACTTTTTAGATTAAAGGATAAATCTGGTCCCTGCTACTCTATCTTGGGTAGAATTCTATGTAATCAAATTTCACAATATTTTTTCTGGTGGCATCTAGTATTTGTATTCCACTTCAAATGGCCTCCAACACTCAGGTTTTTTTTTTTTTTAACCATCAGGATTTTTTCTAATATGTTTGTTTTTATGGAATGTATTTTGGAGTAAAATATGAAGTGTAGAACCAGCATCCCTACCATCACCCACCCCACACAAACACGCATAGCCCTTTAACTGTCCTAACATCATTTACCAAGTAAAAAGGTACCTGTTATGTCTTAAATTCCAGCAGCATTTGAGTTTATTTCTTGCTCCCAATTATTCAATTGGTGTCTATTCATGAGCCAGTTCCACACTATTTTAATTTCTATGACTCTATAAAATAATGTTGGATAGAATTAGTCCTACTTCATTTTTAATTTTTCAAAAAGTCCTTATTTAACTTTGCTTTTAATTTTCTATGTAGAGTTTAGAATCAGGTTGTTAATTACCAAAAAAAAAAAAAAAACAAAAGAAAAAAAAAACAATCTGGTTAGAATCAAGTTACATTCATAGATTATCTTTAAAGAATTGATATCATTAAGTTGTTGTATCATTCTGTGTGAACATGGTATCCAAACCTTTTCAACCTGATCAAGAGTTCCTTTATGTTCTTTGGTAGTCCTTTATTTTTCTTTATTTAGTTTTGCGTATTTGTTCTTAAGTTTATTCTGAGATGTTTATGGTTGCATTACTTCTGTAAATATGGCCTTTTTCTTCCATTACTTCTTCTAATTAGTTTAGAGTAGTGATTTGATGTATTACTACTGTAAACACTGCAGGTTGGTGCACCCAGCACCAGCTACCCCATCCAAACCACCTTCTTCTTTGCCTGCCTGCATTATGAAGGCTATAGAAATTAAGTACTTCAGGAGGAAGTACTGGAGGAATAAACATTGATGTTTAGTGGCCATCTCGTGTCCATGAAGGAGAGGCCTAGAGAATGTCAGAGACATTGGCATGCTATTGTGGAGTCACATCCAACACAAGCAAACTGCATTCTCCTCGCCTGAGTCTAGACTTTTGATTTTGAAGAAACATCAACACAAAAACTAAAAACTTCTTGTAGGACTTTGAAGGATTATATATGATTGATATGAACATTTTTTCCAGAAATCATATAGAGACTTACTATCTGAAGGTATAACCATTTAAACAGACTATACAGATTAATAATACTAAAACCAGAATTATACTAATAGCCAAAATGTTCTTTATACAATATATGTTTTTCATAGAATTAGGAATATAGAAATAATACTCTTTTTAAAAAATATTTTATTTATTTATTTATTTGACAGAGAGAGAGAGAGAGAGAGAGAGAGAGCACACAAGCAGGAGAAGGGGCAGAGGGAGAGGGAGAAGCAGGCTCCCTATGTGGGACTCGATTCTAGGACCCTGGGATCCTGACCTGAGTTGAGGGCAGACACTTAACTGACTGAGCCACTGAGGCACCATAGAAATAATATTCTTATAGTAAAATATCTTTTAACGTTTTAGAGTAACTATTCTGGGGCTGCTGAAATACTCCTTTTTTTGTTAAGTAATCTCAGCATGACAAACATGGGAGTTAAAAATCTTAGTCCAAGAATGAGGATATTTCCTTCACAATTTTTAATTCAATGATTATTTCACAGAAGTTAAACTTGACAGCAAAGTTAATAACTTCCAAAGTAATAGGCAGACATTTGAGAACTATTCATAAATCTTCTTTAGTAAAACTTCATTCTTAATATTTTACTGAATGAATGTGTACTTTGACCTTTGAGTCATGAAGTCATGAGGGTAGAAGATACTGGACTCCTAGAAAAAAAGGCTGAACGTGACATGTCCTCAGCTGGGTTAAAGCAATGTGAACAGAGGAAGATTGTGGAGGTGGAGTCGGGAGGTCAGGTCACAGAGGGAAAAGCAGTGTATCTTTTGAGATCATTCACTCAGTGTTGCACACTGCAACAACATTTTGTCAAGAGTATTTCAGTTGCTTTTTTTCACCAAAGAATTCAGAGTGACCATTCTGGAAAACAGTACAGTAGTTAAAAATATGTGTGTGAGAGATAATAGTGACAATTACATGTCATGATTGCATTTAGAATCGAAAAGGCAGTGTGGCTATAAAAGCCTTGACTTTTATGGAATGAGTTTTGGAAGTCTATGGTTTATTAGGTCAGCTGCTTGTATCTCCAGAGCTGTAAAGCTTTCAGTCAGATAAAGCGTTCCAGATACCATTGCCCCTGCATTCTACAGTTCATCGGAAAGTGCTTTTATTTGCCAATAAAAATTTGCCTTATAAAAACCAAATTGGATTCATCAAATAGGGAGTGTGGCTTCTCCATTGCATCTGTATTATAGTTGTAGTGATAAGATATTTTTAATGTGAAAAAATTATCTTTTTACAGATTTGTGAGTAGTAAAGCTATTACAGTCAGATGCTGGGGCAATGAAACTATCCTTACCAATTAAACAAAGGAGATTCCAGTTTATTGAAGGCAATGAGAAAAGGATTTTCTTTTTCTTTTCCTCTTTGTCCTCCTCAACATTTAGCTAGCACTTTCCATTTGCACTGAACACCTTGTACTTTTCGTGGGATTTACATGTTACTAGTAGTTTCCTCTCTCAGCCCAGGAGGAAGGTCGGTAATAGTGTTATCCCTGTTTAAACACGCACGGAGTGTGACAGCATGCCACAGGATATTAATTCTAGTCAGTCCCTGAAGCAGGGAGGGAAGGCGGTGGGCTGCCAGTGCCAAATTTAAATGTAGAATAAGGACGAGGGTGGGAATGAGACTGGGCAAGAGCAAGCACAGGCACAGGCTCTGCTCTGGCAGCGGTGGAGAGGACCGTTTCTGTCATGACTGGGGACCTCACTCCTTCACTTCCCCTTCTGCAGAACTTCCTCTTGGGCTCTTAATTCTGTGTCCAGTTTGTGGAACTCTGACTGCAGCAGATCCTCCTTGGTGGTGAAAGATAGACTCTTTGCACCCAATGTTTAGAAATGTTGGGTCTTCTTTTTGGACAAACTGTGCCTGCCAGCTCAAGACCCTTAGCAAAGGTGTGTGGTTCAAGTTCAGAGATGGTGGGGAACCAAAGCAAATCTTTCTTGGAAGCCTGCCGCAGGCCTGAAACACAAGCCTCAGCCTGAGACTCATACTGACCTCATGATCCCCATTGTCCACTTACTCCCAACTCAAACCCTCCACCTGAGGCACGCTACTGAGCATATACCTTCCAAATCACATGTTGTTTTCTCCTCTCCATGTCTGTCCTTGTTCTGTGCCCTCAAAATGAGATGTATGCCTTCCGTCCCTCCTGTGGTTTGGGAGTTCAATTCTTCTATGAGAAACTTCAACATCACCTAACATTCTTCTTTTTAATTGTTTTGTTATTTATTTATTTACTTGTTTATTGTACAAGATTTTACTTAAATTCAAGTTAATTAACATAGAGTGTAGTATTAGTTTCAGAAATGGAATTTAATGATTCATTACTCATTATACGAGGTGCTCATCACAAGTGCCCTCCTTAATTTCCATCACCCATGTAGCCCTTCCCCCCACCCACCTCCTTTCCGGCAACCCTTGGTTTGTTTTCTGTAGTCAAGAGTCTCTATGGTTTACCTCTCTCTCTGTTTTTGTCTTATTTTATTTTTCCTTCCCTTCTCCTACGTTCATCTGTCTTGTTTCTTAAATTCCACATATGAGTGAAATCGTATGGTATTTGTCTTTCCCTGACTGACTTATTTTGCTTAGTATAATACACTCTCATTCTATCCAAGGCATTGCAAATGGCAAGATTTTATTCTTTTAGATGGCTGAGTAATATTTCACTGTGTGTGTATGTGTGTATGACATCTTTTAAAAAAACTATTTATTTATTTGCAAAGAGAGAGTGGGGGGGAGAGCAGAGGAAGAGGGATGAGCAGACTCCCTGATGAGTGGGGAGTCCAACATAGGGCTCAGTCTCATGACCCTGAGATCATGACCTGAGCTGAAATCAAAAATCCGATGCTTAAACAACTGAGCCATGCAGGCACCCCAATATACCACATCTTCTTTATCCATTCATCAGTTGATGGACTTTTAGGCTGTTTCCATAATTTGGCTATTGTTGATAGTGCTGCTATAAACATTGGGGTGCATGTGCCCCTTTGAATCAGTATTTTTGTTTCCTTTGAATAAATACCTAGTAGTGCAATTGTTGATCATAGGGGTCATAGGATAGTTCTATTTTTAATTTTTTGCAGAATCTCCATACTGTTTTCCAGAGTGGCTATATCAGCTTGCATTCCCACCAACAGTGTAAGAGGTTCCCTCTTCTCTGCCTCCCTGCCAACAACTGTCATTTCCTGAGTGATTAATTTTAGTTATTCTGACCGGTGTGAGGTGGTGTCTCATTGTGGTTTTGATTTGTATTTCCCTGATGATGAGTGATGTTGAACATTTTTTTCTCTATTAGCCGTTTATATGTCTTCTGTGGGGAAATGTCTGTTCATGTCTTCTGCCCATTCCTTCACTGGATTGTTTATTTTTGGGGTATTGAGTTTGATAAGTTCTTTATAGATTTTGGATACTAGCGCTTTATCCAGTATGTCATTTGCAGATGCCTTCTCCCATTCCGTAGGTTGCTAGTTTTTAGTTTTGTTGATTGTTGCTTTCACTGTGCAGAGTTTTATCTTGACAAAGTCCCAATAGTTCATTTTTGCCCTTGCTTCCCTTGCCTTTGGAGATAGTGTCTAGCAAGAAGTTGCTGTGGCTGAGGTCACAGAGGTTGCTGCCTGTGCTCTTCTAGGATTTTGATGGATTCCTGTCTCACATTTAGTTCTTTCATCCATTTTGAGTTTATTTTTGTATATGGTATAAGAAAGTGGTCCAGTTTCATTCTTCTGCATGTGACTGTCCAATTTTTTGAACACCATTTGTTGAAGAGACTGGCTTTTTTCCATTGGATATTATTTCCTACTTTGTCAAAGATTAGTTCACCATAGAGTTGAGGGTCCACGTCTGGGGACTCTATTCTGTTCCATTGATCTGTGTGTCTGTTTTTGTGCCAGTACCATACTGTCTGAATGATTACAGCTTTGTAATAGAGCTTGAAGTCTGGAATTGTGATGCCTCCAGCTTTGGTTTTCTTTTCAACATTCTTTTGGCTATTCAAGGTGTTTTTTGGTTCCATAACAAACTTTCTTTTTCTTCTTCTTTTTTTAAAATTTATTTGACACAGAGAGAGAGATCACAAGTAGGCAGAGAGGCAGGCAGAGAGAGAGAGCAGGGAGCCAGTGCGGGCCTCGATCCCAGGACCCTGAGATCGTGACCTGAGCCGAAGGCAGAGGCTTTAACCCACGGAGCCACCCAGGCACCCAAACTTTCTTTTTTGATTTATCTCATTCAGTCTGTGTTTCTGATACCAGCAACTATAATTTAAAAGTAATGTATATAGCCACATATATAAAAGATATCAGAAGTGGCAAAATTAATGTCAGGTTGGAATTAAAGGCCAAAATCTTTATGAAGGACAAGTAGTGAAGACATAAAATCTATGAAACTTAGTGGATGAAATAAAACAAAATAAAAAATATAAAGTGAACATAGAACTATAAGGAAAAATTAACAGAAATATAATTGACCTGGGAAATCTGAAAACATTATTCTCTTTTTATGGCAACCAAACTAAACCAAAATATATTAAAATGGAAAATCTGAATAACATTAAGAAGGTTATTTAAAGAGATATATGGAAAGCTTTATATACAAGAATCAAAAAGAATATGCGTTATTTTCAAATGTCCATGGAACGTCTTCAAGAACTTATCTTTTAAAAACTGAAAATGAGAGGAAATTAGAAATTGTGGTGACTACATCTTCCAATTCAGAATCTAGACGTGATTCAGAAAATGTCCTAAAACTTGGGGCATGTGGGTGGCTCAGTCGGTTAAGCATCTGCCTTCAGCTCAGCTCATGATCCCAGGGTCCTGGGATCGAGTCCTGCTTCTGGCTCCCTGCTCAGCGGGGAGTCTGCTTCTCCCTCTTCCTCTATGCCTTTCCGCCACCCCCACTCATGCTCTCTCTCTTGCTCTCACTCGCTCTCTCTCAAATAAATAAATAAATTATTTTTAAAAATTAAAAAAAAGAAAATGTCCTAAAACTCATTAAAAAATGGGATCTTGATTTTTTTAAAAAGGTAATACACTTATCATGATGAACACTGAGTAATGTATAGAATTCTTGGATCATAATATTGTATGACTAAAACTAATATAACATTGTGTGTGAAATTAAAAAAATAATAACACAACTTATAATCATACAAAGAAAAACCACATGAAGTATATAATGAATCAGTGGTAAATTCTTTACCTAAACACTTTTACATTAAAAGAGAAAACATGAAAATAAGTGACCTAGTCATTCAGCTTCAGTTAGAACAATAAAAGCAAATGTAGGAACAGTATAGAGAAGGAAATAAGGATAAAAGCAATGATTTCATATGGACAATGCAATAGGATGAACAAATCCAAGAGATTTTTTTTAATTTTATTTTAATTTTATTTTTTTTAAATAGCATGAAGAAGAAATATGAAAGCTAATGCAAGAAAAGAAAGAAAAAAAACAATGATATACAAATAGATGCAGTAAATATTAAAAATAAATTATGTACTTTTGGGAAAATATAAATGACCTAAATTTACTCAGAGTAAAATATAATGCCTGACTAGGCCATTAAGCAGACAATTAACTAAAATAGTGTTCAAAGTACCAGTAATAAAATGATTCACTAAAGAAGTGGTTTAATAGGCAATTCCTTCAAACCTTTAAAGAATAGAATTTCTGTATCATATAAAATATCCTGAAACCTAGAAAAGGAGAGGAAACCACTTCTCTTTTACAACTTTGTAAGGCTAGTGTAACATTTACAATCTGACAAGATAAATTCTTCATATTCCTTATGATAATTGCGTAACTCAGTATTTTATTGCGGTTTTGATTTTTTTTTAATTTTTTAATT
This sequence comes from Ailurus styani, assembly GCA_002007465.1. Classification (NCBI taxonomy): domain Eukaryota; kingdom Metazoa; phylum Chordata; class Mammalia; order Carnivora; family Ailuridae; genus Ailurus; species Ailurus styani. The sequence goes on from LNAC01000078.1 coordinate 3,113,860, forward strand.
TTTTCAGAGATTTTTATTTATTCACTTGTGAGAGAGAGAGACGGAGAGAGCACAGGCTCCCCGCTGACTGCAGGACTCAATCCCAAGACCCTGGGCCACTCAGGTGTGCCTTACTGGGTTTTTTAGAAGCACCAAGGTACATTTAAAGTTCAAATATACATAACGGCTATATATTTGTAAACATCTTTACTGGTCCTGTTTCTCTCTAGGCCACGTTGTTCCACTTTAACTTATAATTTATTTTATGCATTCTTGCTGTACCATTATAATTTTGCACATATTCTTTCTATAAGTCTTTCTAAATCCTTTGAGATGAGGATTGGATAAAATTAATTATTTTATTTAAAAAATATATTTTTTTAAATTTAAAGTCCACAGAAAAGTTGTGAGTATAGGAATATTAACTTCTTATGTCCTTCATCTAGACTCATTCATTGTTAATATTTAGCCACATTTTATACTGTCCTACTCTGGGAGTAGGTTGCATATCAAGAATCAGAAATTTTCTATTATCTCACAGAAGTCCTTCGTCCCTTTTTCAGTGAACCCCTATCCCTGGGAAGGAATCACTGATCCGATTTCTATCACTATTGAGTAATTTGACCTCTTCTGGAATTTCATGAGGTCAAACAGTATGTACTTTTTGTCTGGCTTCTTTCATTCAGCAGAATATTTTTGAGGTACATCTTTGTTGTTGTATGTATAATTTATTCATTTCTTTTGTAGTGCAGAGTAATATTCCATTGAATGACAACACAATCTATCCACTCTTCCTTTGGTAGACATTTAGACATTGCTATCTTTAGTTTTTGGCTATTAGGAATTAAAATATGAATATTATGAATGAAATTAGATTCTTTTTTTTTTAATGGATATGTTTGCTTCAGTATCATTTAAGAGATCTTCATTTGCCCCATTGGATTACCTTGAAAACATTGTTTAAAAATCATTTGACCGGGCGCCTGGGTGGCTCAGTGGGTTAAAGCCGCTGCCTTCGGCTCAGGTTACGATCCCAGGGTCCTGGGATCGAGGCCCACATCGGGCTCTCTGCTCAGCAGGGAGCCTGCTTCCTCCTCTCTCCTCTCTCTCTGCCTGCCTCTCTGCCTACTTGTAATCTCTCTCTCTCTGTGTCAAATGAATATAAAAAAATAAATAAATAAAAATAAAAATCATTTGACCAGATATGTGTAATTCTATTTATTTCTCTGTTTTGTTCCACTTGCCTACTTTGTCTATCCTTTTACCACACTTACCTGATTACTATGGGTTTATAGTAAGTTGAGATTTGGGTAGAATAAATCCTTCAGTTTTGTTCTTTATCTAATTGTTTTGGTTATTTGAGTTCCTTTATCTTTCCAAAATAAACTTTAAAATAAGCTTTTAATTTTCTAGAAAGAATCCTCCTAGTTTTTTGAGATTGTACTGAATATATGGATCAATTTAAACATTTTATTTATTTGACAGAGCGAGAGAGCACAAGCAGGGGGAGCACCAGAGGGAGAGGAAGAAGCAGGCTCCCCACTGAGCAGGGAGCCAGATTCAGGACTCAATCCCTGGGCCCTGGGATCATGACCTGAGCTGAATGCATTTGCTTAATGTTCTGAGCCACCCAGGCACCCTATATGGATCAATTTAGGGAGAATTACTGTCTTAACAATATCAAGTCTTCCAATCCATAAAAATAGTGTATTTCTTTCTTTCTTTTTTTTTTTTTAAGATTTTATTTTTTTTAAAGTAATCTCTACACCTAATGTGGGGCTTGAACTCACAACCCAGGCATCAAGAGTCGCATGCTCCAGTATCTGAGTCAGCCAGGTGTCCCAATATAGTGTATTTCTCATTTATCTAAGACCTCTTTAATTCAGAAATGTTGTATAATTTTCAATGTAACTATATTATGCATCTTTTGTTAAATTTATGCATACTATTTAATGTTTTAAATGCTGTTGTACATGGTACTTTTAATTTCATCTTCAAATTTTTCATTGTTAATATATATATATATAAGTACAACTGATTTTTGTATATCGATTTTATATCCTGTGACATTGCTAAATTTACTTATTAGTTCTGGTACTCTTCCAGTAGCTTCCTTAGGACTTTCTAAATAACACAGTGATGTCATCTGCGTGACAAACACAGATAATTTTATTGCATCTTTTCTAATCCTCATATTTGTTATGATCTTTTCTTGTTCAATTACACCAGCTAGTACTCCAGCATAATGTTGTATAGATGTGATGAGAAAAGACATCCTTGTCTTGTTACTAACTTTAGGGAGAAAGCATTCAATATTTCACTATTTTATATCATATTATCTCTAAATTTTTCATGGATGCCCTTAAAGAGTTTAGCAAAGTTTTCTTCTGTTACTAGTTTACTGAGAGTTTTAAATATGAATGTGTATTTACTAAAAGTTTGTATTGAAATAATTAAATGATAAGTGTTGACTTTTCTGTCTCAAACTGCTGATGTGATAAAATATATTAATTAATACACACTAAACTAAACTTGCCTTTGTGGGATCAACCCCATTTAGTATGAAGTTTATTATTTTTTATATTATTGGACTTGACTTGCTAGCGTATTTTGTTGAGGATTTTTGCCTCTGTAATTTCAGGGATATTTGGGAGAGTTAACAAACATGCTGTCTAAGTACGTAAGACATTTATGATTATTAGAATAGGGGTATGAAATCAGTGTCAGTGTATAGTTCTTTTTTGCCATCTCAAGGCTTATTTGATGACTCTTTAGGAAGGAAATGAAAATAGAGCATTGGGAAATTGTATTGGTACCAGAGATCACAATAAACATTTGCTCTGGGTTGTGGTTTCTTTCTATGAAAACTTTAAAGATGGAGCACCTGGGTGGCTCAGTTGTTAAGCATCTGCCTTCGGCTCAGGTCATGATCCCAGGGTCCTGGGATTGAGCCCCACATGAGGCTGCCTGCTTGGCAGGAGGCCTGCTTCTCCCTCTCCCACTCCCCCTGCTTGTGTTCCCTCTCTCACTGTGTCTCTCTCTGTCAAATAAATAAATAAAATCTTTAAAAAAAAAAAAAGAAAACTTTAAAGCAAATCTTATAATTCTGCTGAAAATTTTCTCTTCATACTTACATTTATGTTTGGGATTTTTCCTGTGTAAATTTTTACCAAAATTATCAGTTTTCTTTGAAGCCATTCTTGCATTCTTTTGATTAGAAAGTAATATAGAAATTATAATTCATGTGATTGAATGGAGCATACAAGAGTCTTGCAGCAAAGCAACACTAATGCAGTGTTATTCTACACATAACTAATCACTTTTACTTAAAAGTCATTGTGGATTTGTTCCTGGAACCAATTTTAATTCAGTGCATAAAAGAATGATTTAAAAAATGGTCCATCAAAAGTAGAGAAACCATCAGATAGAACCATGGGTTTTAAAAAGGCTTCTAAAAATCATAAAACAGAGGAAAATGGTATTCCATCATTTATAAGCCTCCAGTGATGAAAGCATTTTATAGTGTCACAAAATTCATACAATAATAATTCAGTAGGACTGGCTACCTTCATGATGATGAGAGGAAATGCAAGGAAACTGACTAAAATTATAATTATATACACTGACGGTAGCTTTGGAGAAGTCATTTCACCTTTCTGAATCTCTTCCCTGTTCTCTAACAGGAGAGGCTTAGAAAATACAATATGGTTTTTTGCAAGATCTTTTCAGACCTATGTATACTACCACGCTTTATAATAATCAATAATCACCATGATGACTCTGAAACATTATGAAGTCTTGAAATGCTTTTGAGTCCTCAAAGAAATTACGTTGAAAATTTTCTGTAGACTCTTGCTGCTTTTGTTCACCCAGCATCTATTCCTTTTTCTCATGGGAATAGCACTCAAATATTTGCTGTGATATTTCTTTCTTCCCCACATAGTTCATTGCTTCAGGAAAGATGCAAGTGCTTCAAACTTAAAATGACTGGTATGATTCCATTTCCTTGATTTCAGTGGTTCTTTGGGTATGGAAAAAAAAATCCCACAACTAATTGATTAAATCAGACTCTTCCCTGGACCCCTTATTTAGCTCTCTACAGCATCTCAGGACCACAGAGCTGAAGCTTGCTGATAATGTAGCTGATACTGAGAAAGAGCTGAAAAATGAATGAAAATCAAAGGCATAATCACTTTGTTTAAGTTTTCAAATCAAGCCTGTCAGATGAACCAAAATCTTTGGATTTTTTAGTTGCTTAAATTCCTTTATTCTCTAAGCTAATTTGTTTTGTGTATTTTTACTTGTAGTCAAGAACATCCTGCTAAAATTAATTGAGGAAATGGTTTGCTTTAAACATAGCTAGACAGGCTATAAGGAGCATGTATCTCCCCATTTGTGTATTTGTCCTAATATCAGTACATTGTCCTGCTAGTAGTGATTTCTCTTCCTGCTCACTATCTTTTCCCATTCCTCTTCTTTATGAAACAGATCCATATCCTTTGGGAAATCTCCATGTTTTCTACCTGGACCAGCTCGTACTTTCCTTAGGGGAACTCCCTAACTCAGTCTATGTGGGTTCTGTAGTGCCTATAATGACAATATCCAAGCCATTTGTGCTAGTCTGGACCCATCAAAGAATCCAACATTCTTGGCAGAATAACTAGCATAAGGCTGGACATGTGGCTTAATAGAAGAACCAGAAGTTTTCTCTGTATCAGTCTGTGACATTTAGAAAGAGGAACCTTATTCCCGTTTCGGTTTCTAAGTGGGAGGATTTGAATTTGGATTCCCAATAACCATGTCCCTGGTCACTTGAAGGACATGTATATGCAGTAAGAAAGAACAAGCCAGCTCAGAAAAAAAGAAGAAATAGTAGGGGAGAGGGAGCCCAGAAAATAGCTTTCAAGACCAATATTCCTAACATGTCAAACTTGAACTTACCTGTTCTTTCAGTCAATAAATTCCTTTTTAGGTTAATATAGCATAAATAGAATTTCTGTACTTCTCAAGACCTAGCTTATAAAACATAAGAGAACCAGTTAAAACGTCTGTGTACATAAAGAGACCTCCTGATTTAATTTAGCTGCACACCTGCTCATTTCACTATCTCCTTGCCATTTGTAGTCTTTTTTCTCAGCATTTGATGCTCTCGTGGTATTGGGGAAACTGATAGCACTCACTACCAGCTCCCCACACTCTATGCTGCCCTGCCTGTCCCTGACAACAACCCTCCTAGTGAGAAAGCAGCCACAGCTGGCTTTTTGAATCTCTGCTTGGGCCTTATATCAACTAGACTTAGCAGACGTTTCTTTCAGAGCAGCCAAATCAAACATACTGGCATGCGTGTGAATTGATTAACTGCAATCTCACCATCATTTTGCTGTGTGTCCAGTGACGGTCAACTGAAGCCAATGTCACTATGAAGAGATAGCATTTTTATCTCTCTCTGTGAAGTGGTTCCTAGGGGCAGAGCTGGCTAACAGAGAATATCCCCAGATCAGTGGAAACACTGATCATCACCTTGAATAGCTCTAGTTTGATATTGCATTTTATTCTTATTTTTATTTTATTTTTTTTCTTATTTTTATTTTTTAATGGAAAATTTACATTTTTTTCCTATTTAGGTAATCAGAAATGATCTAAGGTTGGCATGGATGCCCCTATCTCCCTCAACCTGGGATCAGTTTAATACAGCACAAGTACGTAGCTACAGTTGGGGCCAAATGGATGGTATATTTTATTTGACAGATTGTGGTTCTTTGACTGTGTCAAACAATGGGCTGGTTAATGTCTCAAGATGTCATGGGTTACAGTACATATCTTTATGAAAAAATGTCCCTGTTCTTTTCTCTCACTGTATCCTCTTCCAGCTGCCCTTCCACTGACCTGTGCACACAAGCCATTAATATGATCAGTGTCTCCCTTCTAGAAATGGGTATTACCATCTAGTTTCAGGTGCTTAGAAAACTAATTGTAGATAATGTTTTCATTCTTGCATTCAAATTTATACTCAAGAAACAGTATTTCAGACAATGGACTGCTTCATCCTTTATCATCAATTTCAAACTCATTTAATCTACAGATATTTATCAATTACATATTCTGAGCCAGTTACCATGGCAAATAAGAGAAGGCCGCACGCTATTGTCATCTAGCTAGCTAATAAAAGATGAGTTGGGGAGCTCTTAACTTCCATTCTCATTTAGCCAAGTGTCCATTTATTAGGGTTTTTAATGCGTCATCCAATTATAATTCATATAACTATTATTTGTGCATTCTTGGTAAATTATATTATATGCAAATACGAGTAATAATTAATTGTGCCAATAACTCTAAAAGTGATGGAAAGATAAAGAGGGCATTCATTGCCACTGCTGCTGCTGTTTGCTTTGTATCCTTTTCTCTCTTCTCTCTACATTCCCTTCTTGGAGGTGGCACAGATTTCAGAAAAACTAAAATTTTTTAAACAATTATTATTTTGGTAACTGTGATTATGTGGCATTATCTGAGGATGTAAGAGTGATCTTTTATAGGTCAGTGTGATTTAAATAGGAAATCTCCACAATTATACCCAGATGTCATATTTTTTTAAAGATTTTATTTATTTATTTGACAGAGAGGTAGAGATCACAAATAGGCAGAGAGGGAGGCAGAGAGAGAGGGAAGCAGGCTCCCCACTGAGCAGAGAGCCTGATGCGGGACTCGATCCCAGGACCCTAAGATCATGACCTGAGCGGAAGGCAGAGGCCATAACCCGCTGAGCCACCCAGACGCCCCCAGATGTCATATTTTTAAAAATAGATAATGAAATTTTACAGATAACCTAGTTAATTTCATGGTTATAGTTAAGTGATTCAGATAATTCTAGGCCTGCACTTTTAGTTTCTCAAAGAGAATGAGAGTCATGAGGAGACCTCTTGGGAGATAGCTTGCCTATCTCGGAGCCACACCTGAAGACCTTCCTGTAGTTGAGAATGAATGTGTATTCCAGCATCTAGTTCTAGTAATTTTCTCTTAATTTTCTCATCAATATTAACATTTTCTTTTCTTAGTTAGCAAGTTTTTTAGGATAATGCAACCTGAAAAACCCTCTTAACTAGCTATATCACTCAAGTTTATGCAAAAGTGCCTTTTTTTGGATATAATTTGGATATAATTTGACAACAAGCTATTATAAGCTGAGTAGGAGTTAAGGAAGCAAGGCCTCTCAAGCCCTAGAAAGATGATGTTCTGACCCTATGTCTTCCTCGCAGTAGGTATTTAGTAGCGGAAGAGGAAAAATTTGTTTACCCAAGAGAAAGGTTTGTAGATTTTGGGAAATAATCTTCTTAGTTACATTTTGCTTGGAGTTTTCTTTTCCCTGCAGAGAGCTATAAATAATCCCTCTCACATCCCTTACAGAGTTTATAGTCAGTCCCAACCATAAACAGTAGAACGAGGCAACATTGTGTTATCCTGTCAAATTCCCAAATGTTCAACTGTTCAAAAATATCCCCACCATGGTAACAGAAAAACCTACCATTGAATGTGCCTCCTTCTGGGTATGGGCAAGGTATTGCGTATCCAAGAAGCATGTGCTGAAACACAGAATAGCAACCACAATAGAGACAAATATTTACTGAGTAAACCCAACAGTGTAACCTACTAATATTTTTTAAAATCTACTTTTTAATGTTCCTGGATTAGTTCTTCTCATCATCACAGGGCCTGGGAGATTAGAATTTTAAAAAATAAGTTGTGGTGGTGGTAAAAGATGGTGATTATTACAAGTATGGGGTGCCTGTGCTATGCAGAATTTCTTAGTATGGAGTATATACTCTAGACAGCTATGTCTACTAAAAACCCATCATTACCATGGAGATGTCTCATATTGTCTCTTGGACACATGACAGGCCATGGTCTCCCAAGAGACAATCAGGGTGACAATTCCCTTTGGTGCACCTTTTCCCAAAGTATTTTCTGAGGAAATAAGTTCTGTGAGCTACTCTAAAATAAAAATAATTTTGGAGTCAACTAAGTTTATCTCTACATCATATCCCATTATTAAAGACTCAAGCATCTTGCACAGAACACAGTAAGGGATCTGAGAAGCTATAAATTAAATATACTTGTTTAACTTTGTTCCATGTAGTAGAACCTTGCTTCTTTGAAACAGGTAATATCTTATAGGTTTACTTTGGATAATACGAACTTATGTGAATTTTCTTTCTTATGTTTTTTAATAAAACTTATAAATTTCTGTCTATATGTCTAGCTGCTTTCGTAGATGAAGAAGCTGAGATAACAAGATCTTGTGATTATTAAATGGTGGAGCTAGATTTCAGACTCAGGTAGCTTGGTACCAAAGTCTAGGCTTTGATCACTATACATCCAGTGTTTGAACTTAAACCTTAAATTTTTGGAAACTTGATTCTGCTTGCAAGTCCTAGAATGCTCTTTCCTGTAGGGCAAGAGACACACTAGACAAAATCCAGACACTGATATTCCAGACCAAAATGTCTACTTTATAATTTACAGTAAGAAATTGCCACCATAAAGTGCATCATTTATGCATTTTTCTCTTCTAGGAAGACCTATGTGGAAAACCAGGCCACATGCCAAATGTTCCTGGAGGAGAATGAAATCAGAATGAGGAGAGTTAATTAAATCACTGCTTCTCATTCTGTGCTTCAGGGACTTAAAATTGAGGGGAAACATTTGTTGAAGTTCTTTATCATTGGTATAGTGAAGTTTACACTTTCCCACCCAAACTATCATTATAGGGAGACTGCACCAAAATGAAAGACTGAGAACTTGTGTCTACTTATCTTCTCTTCTAAAAGCCAATGAAAAGAAAGAGAAGATTCATTTATTCAATGAATAAACCTATGACTATGGAGAAGCTACACAGAATGTCATTAGACAATCAGGACTATCATAAGTTTCCTGAAAGATAAAAAGCAAATATGAATAGATTACTGAAGAGTAAAACCATAAGAAAACAAAAATATAAAACATGATCTAAATATTCCTGAAGCAGTAGTGATAACTTCCTGATTGAGCCAGGCCCAGTGCAATGAACACAAACTGTTGGGTGGAAGTTGGGATGACAGGTTGATCATTGCTGAGCTGTATCTTGTGGACCTAGAACAACTAATTTCCTACTTCTCCTTTATTTCACCAAGCAGTGGTCTGGGCATTATTTGGCTACAGGATAAAGCAGAAAGCCAGAACATAAGTAATTATAAAATCAAGGCAAGATGACAGGGAGCTGTTGGTTTCTAAGAAAGACAGTGTTGTCTCTATTTTTAGATTATTTAACTCACATCCCAAATTTACCACAGCCCTTCCCTCTTCTCTCCCATCAGAGGCAAAATATGGTCATCAAAGTAATCAAGAGGTGTCTAATTGAAATACGATCAAATTGCCAAGGATCACCAAATATCTAAAGGAAATTCACATTATGAAAGAGTGACTAAAAGAAACATTACATATGTAACACCTGAAAAAATAGAGTAAGTAATAGCAAAAATAGAAATAGAAAACCTGAGGATAAGCAAGCTTATATTTGAGGGGAGTTGCAGCAGAATATTATGGTCATGAAAAAGAATGATGGAGATTTGGGACATTCAAAGTTTGTTGAAATAAAAAGAAATAATAGAGGGACTGGATGTAAAAAAGGCGTAACTACAGAGTATATTTGTGAGCTGAGGGTTAACCTAGGAATTTCCCACCAAATTTCAACAAAAATAAGAGATGGAACATATAGAACAATAAAATAAATTTATAAAAATAAGAGAGAAATTAATTCAAATAAAAGAATAATGAAATGTAAAAGCCAACAGGAAAAAACCAGCTGGTTTCTGAAAAATTAGTGAAATAGACAAGCCTCTGGAATAATTCACCAAGAAGAAGAGGGACTATGGAAATAAATTATATTAAACATGAGAAAGAGGACATGAATACAGATTTAGGGGGGATTAAAATGTGTGAGAAATTCTGTACAACTTTATGCCAGTGAATTTGAAAATATAGACAAAAATGGACAACTTTCTAGGAGAGTTAAAATTTGCTGAAAAGTTTTTCTTTTAATAATGATCTTGTGAAGTGGAGACTTTTCTTAGGCAAGACACAAAATTTAGAATTTATAAAGTTTAGGGAGACAAAATTGACCTCAAATTAAAAAAAAAATTCTGATGATGAGCCTCATAAACATGGTTAAAAAAATTGACAGAGAAAAGATATCCTTAGTTCCTTTATTAGCAGGCAAATATTTATTATTATGATATGTGAAACACTACAAAAAATTTATCAGAAGATAATCATCCCATTGGAAACAAAACAACCCTGCCAAGTCCCCCCCCTTTTTTTTCAAGTCCCCTGTGCTATGTTATTTTTTTCCATAGTGCCTGACATACTTATATATATTAGTTATTTGCATTATAGTATCTCTTTTCCTCCTATCAAAATGTGAATTCTAAGACTGCAATATTTTTTTTTTCCTGTTTTGGTCAATTCTGTACTGACCAAAGGATATCATAAGGGTTCATGGGCAATTCATACAATTTGCCCAAATACAAATCACCAATAATCATGTGATGACACTCTGCAAGAATTGGGGGACAGCAAATTAAAACAAGTTCTAAATTTTTTGTCAGTCACATTGACAAATAAGGGAGAATAATTTTAATGTATTAGAAAGGATATGGAAAAATAAGTTTTCTTTGTGCAATTTTTGATAAAAGGCAAGTTTAGAAAGCAATTTGAAATGAGTTATTGGCATTTAAAATGCATAACCTCTTTGACCACAAAATTTTACTTCTACAAATAAGTTCTAAGAAGTACTTGCATACATGTACAAGCTATGTGAGCAAGCATGTGTAATGAAGCATTGTTTAGAATAGTAAAAGACTGGAAATAAATCTGTCAATCCATATGATGTAGGTGTATTTGAATTAATATAGAAAGATCTAGAAATTAAATAGTTAAACTTTAAATAGTTATATAAAGATATAATATCTCTTTTGTATAAATATAAAATTAAAAAGCTTTTAACTACAGGAAGAGGACTGATAGGTTGGGTACACACCAAACTTCTTTTTTTTTTAATTTTATTTATTTGTTTGACAAAGAAAGATCACAAGTAGGCAGAGAGGCAGGCAGAGGGAGAGGGAGAAGCAGGCTCCCTGCTGAGCAGAGAGTCCGATGCAGGGCACGATCCCAGGACCCTGAGATCATGACCTGAGCCGAAGGCAGAGGCTTAACCCACTGAGCCACCCAGGCGCCCCCACACCAAACTTTTATTAGTGGTTACCTCTGGGTAGAAGATAGAAGGTGAAAGAAGATTTAGCAACTCTTCTCTGTATATTTCCGTATGCTAAAACAAGAATAATGCCATGCATTACTTGTATCGTTAAGTGTGTGTGAGCATATAGTTTTCATGTTGTCACGATTATATTTGATTTTAAGCTCTTGAAAATTTTACATTGTATATGCTAAGGCCTCATAATTATCTTTGTAAGAGTTGCATGTTATTTCAGTATCTTCTAAAACCAGCTAGTCACTGGTTTTAGGTAGGTTTTGAAACTTGATCAGTGGAAGTAGAAAATAATTAATGAATTATTTGTTGAGTTAGCTTTGTCCGTCCTAGGCAAGAGACATGTAAATAACCCTTAAAAGCCAAAAGAAAGTTTATGAAAGCAGTCAGTTATTACAAGTGAGAATAGAGAAAATTTGCTTTAAATATGCTTTCTCAGAATATGTTTTAAGGAACCCCAGACTTTGAAGGCATTCCATTTGAAAGATTCTGAAAAGAAAATTTGGAAAAAAACAACAGCTACTATATTTTCCCATTAGATTATTGCCAACTATTCCACAAATGACATTTAAGTTTTAGGGAAAAAAAGAATATATGTCTAGCATGGCTTTAAAAAGTTTTTAAAAATATATTTAACAATTGTATTAGTTTTCGATTGCTTTGTAGCAAACAATCCCAAAATTTAGCAGCTTAAATCAACAAAAATGTATTATCTCACAGTTTCTCTAGGTCATGAGCCTAGCTGTATTGTTTCTGGTTCAGAGTCTCTCCTGAGTTTGCAAACAAGATGTTGGCTGAGGATATAATCACCTGAAGGTGTAACTAGCCCTGGAGGAAGGATCTATTATCTATTTTTAAGGTGGCTCACCCCCCTTGCTGGTCGTGGTCCGGTCTGCACAAAGTAGACCTCTCCGGAGGGCTACTAAAATGTCCTCATAACATGGCAGCTTGCTTCTCCTAGAGCAAATGATCTGAGAGAGAGGGAACATAATGTGCCTCCCTCCTTTTTTTCTTCCTAATGCCTTTTATGACATTGTTTCTTAAGTTATACATTGTTAAAAACAAGTCAGGAATTACAACCCACACTCAAGGGGAAGGTACTTAAGTTCTACCTTTTGAAGAGAAGACTATCAAAGAATTTGTGGGCATAATTTGAAGCCACCACAGTGGCAGGAGCCATTCTTCTCCCTCAGTAATACCTGTTAACATTCTAATGATCATAGTAGAAATACTTGGCAATAAGGCCTTAACACTGAAGAGGGCTGCTTGTTATCTCTTCAGTGGAGGGTAGGAGGAACTAGTTCTCTACTGAGTATCTATATGGCAATTGCATTTTGCATCTCCTTAGGAACAACATATTTTAAATAATGTATAAATAGGTATATGATACATTTTTAAAGTGCAAATCAAAACCACAACATGTAAATCCTATATAAGAATCAAGCAACAGGGACAGGGCGTGGATTTTGTATCTTGAACTTCTCTCTCATATTTACTCATTCTTATATCCAGTCTTCCATTTGTCAACTTATCTTGACAGCTTAATGTTCATCAGAACTGCACTGTATACTGTATAGAAATTCTAGTGAACAGCCTCCACTCACCTTTTAAAAAAATCAGTCTTGTGAAAGGAAACACAGGAGCAACCAGTTGTCAAGGAAAAGGCTAAAGTAAATACCCTCACAGAGATAAGATCAAGGGTTTGAGAGCAAAGAGACGGGATAACTAATTATGCCTGGGAAATATCTAGGATGAAACCTTACATTTTCCTCTTTATTGTTGTTTCCTTTTAATTTTTTGTGAATCCTAGCATTGTAAACCTTTTTTAGAAGTAGCAATTTGAGGGGTCCCTGGGTGGCTCAGTCAGTAAGTGTCTGCCTTCAGCTCATGTCATGATCCCGGGGTCCTGGGATGGAGCCTAGTGTCAGGCTCCCAGCTTGGCAGGGCGTCTGCTTGTCTGGCTATCCCTACCCACCCCCACTTTATCCCTCCTTTTACCTCTCCATCTATCCCTCTTCCTCCTCATGTTCTCTCAGATCTCTCTCTTTCAAATAAATAAAATCTTTAAAGAAAAAAAAGAAGTAGCAATTCAATGTGTGACTAGTCTGCATACCTTGTGGAATTTATTCAACCAGTGAATCCTATACACACTCAATAGATTCTATTTTTTTAAAGCATTTTTTGTACCATGCTTCATTTAGGAACAATTTACTACATCAACCATAAGGGAGAAAGCTAATAGAATCAGATCATAAATATGTGTGCATATATGTATATGTGTATATAATTTAAATACATGAGTATACATAACATCTATCCTGTCAGGGTCATATGTAAAAGTAAAGGATTAGAAAAAAGCTAAAAAAAAAAAAACCCAAAACTTAAAGATTTTCTATGTGTTTTGTTTTTCATAATTTCCAGAGAGAAATACTTGATATATGCTCACTCTCTATACAAAATCTCTCAGTTACTTTCCTTATTAAGCTTATGAGGACACTTACCTAGACCTTCAAAATTGTACATTATTACTTATTTTTCAGCACTGACCACAGGTTTTGCTATAAGACTAGCATACAGGCTAAGTGATGGCTTTTTGGGAGGCAGTGGGGTCTGTCTGTTAGGATAAATATAGGCTTTAGCGTCATTTCCTAACCAGCTCAATATTGCTGGGTGGTGTGGTCTAAGTTATTTAAACTCTGTAAATCTCAGTTTTCTCATCTATAAAATGGGGATAGGCACATTTATGTCCAGCATTGTGGTGGTAGTATAAATGAAATAATGCCTTTAAATTCGTATCATACTGCCTGGCACTAAAGAGTTACTCAATAAATAATTATATTATCTATTATTTATTGAGCACTTACTTTATAATAGGAATGTGTGAAGCACTTTATACACATTTTTAAAATCCTGTTAATTTATAGAAAAGGGAACTGATACTGAGAAAGGATTAAGACCTTCCCCAAGTCGTTGGCCAGTAGTAAATTAGGCCATCATTTAGACCCAGTTGTCTTTTCCAGTACTTTAGATGAGAGTGTCATACCCATGAAATGTACTTTTTTTTCCCTCTGTCATACTGGTAAACATCTTGAAAAAACATTCAGTCTTTCGAAATTATCTTGGATGTAGGAGTTTGTCAAATAGGGTCACATGTCTTTTTTTTTAATCACGTGTAGCTATGATAATCAGGAAAAATGGTTCATATCCCTATTGCTGGCATCCCAGTCAAGCTCCAAAGAGAGTTCCAATTAATGCAGAAAGGAAAAGAGGATTTTTTTGCTCTGTTCCCTTGCTAATCTCTTAGAGATCTTTTTGGCCCTCACCTCCCAGGAGTCACTTATCTCTGCCCCTTCTGTTGCTACTATTGTTTCATGAACACTTTGAGGACACTACAAAATAATGTAGAACACAGCACAGTATCTGCTACAGATTGGGGCTCAGAGAGGGTCATTTGATTGAATAGATGATCAGATGAATGAATGGATGAATGAATAAAGAAAGGATGGATGGGAAGAAGAATAGGGGGATGAGCATGAAGTTGAGAGATGATTGTGACACTAGTCATGAGTTATACCTTTCCTAGAAACGCATTAATATTTCTCAGCTTTCTTGTTATGAGCTCTGGGAGTGAGGAAAACACTCAAGATCACTGTGGATTGCAGAGCAGGAAGCCCTGTGTACCAGCAGAGTACCTCCAAATGGAAAAGCCTCCTTATGTCTGACACTCCTATCACCTTCCAGGGCTCAAGATTTCCCATCCTTTACATTTTTATGGACCTAAATATTATAGTTACCAATACCCGTTATCTTGTTCCCATAGGTAAAGTAGTTTAAAGCAATCTAAAATGTAGGTTTTTGCCAATTTGTTTCTCGTTTCTTTTTATGAGGTCAGGAACTTTGTTTAACTTACTGTGTTTTGCTTTATTGCCCTTCACAGATAATGTCTTTTTTATAAATTGAGGGCTTGAGGTAACTCTGTGTTGAACAAGGCTCCTGGTACCCTTTTAACATTAGCTGACTTTGTGTCTCTGTGTCACATTTTGGAAATTCTTGCCATATTTCAGACTTTTTATGTTGCATTTGTCATGGTTATCTGTGATCAGTGATCACTCACTGAAAGCTCAGATGATGGTTAATATTTTTTAGCAATAAAGTATTTTTTAAATAAGTACATTTTTTTAGACATAATGCTTTTGCCCTTAATAGACTACGGTATAGTGTAAATATAACTTTTATGTGCTCTGGGAAACCAAAAAATTTATTTGTCTTGCTTTATTGTGGTATTTGCTTTATTGTGGGAATCTGGAATCATAACCATGAAACCTCCAAGGTATGCCTATATTTCTTGCTGTAACCAACTTTCCTAAAATAATGTCTGACACTCAATAGGTGCTCAGTAAATGTTTTCTGGATCCTTAAGTGAGTCAATGTCCATGTTTGGTAACATTTAATTTTATAAGAGCTCTTTGTCAGCACTTAACACAATCATAGGATGCTTAAGACTTTGGGACTCAACCTAGAGAGTTTATTTCCCTTCATTTTTCAGATAAGGCAGCTGTGTTTCAGAAAGATTACATTAGTTGTGCAAAATCATATTCCAGTCATTATAGCACTTAGATGAGAAATCAGGTTTCACATCTGTCAGACTGAGGCATTTCCGACTAATCTACATTTCTTCCTGTTTTTCTGATATCCACTCCTTACTATTTTCTTTGTATAGTCACTATAATCTTGCTTTCTTTAGCTGTGAGAAACCCTCAGTATGTTTATTTTTTAATGTTTGTAACTCTAAATAATGCTGTTCTTTGACTTTGGTCAGTATTAACTCTACTAGATAATGTAAATTAGTGTCACAAAGAACTAGAGGAAGACTATCACGATACCAAATGATTGCCACCAGAAGGTGTTTGGCATTCCAGAGACAGCCACAGTAAAAGTATAAACTCTTCCCTTGAACTTGCAAACAAACAAGCAAACAGCAATATTTGGGCTTTTTCTACTCAAACAATTTACTACCTGATATTTTCAGTCATCTTTTTATTTCCTAGATTAGCTTGGTCTACCTCATGGCTAATTCATCAACTCGACCAAAAATAATAAAGGGAATTTATAGTCCAATTAGTTTGATTCAACTCAAAAGGATTTTAACTCAGAAACAGTGCTTGACACTTTAAGATCCATTATTTCATTCATTTCTTCAGTAGTACCATAGCCCCATTTTAGACCTGAAAGACCGGCTCCAATGATAACTTGCTTATAATCACATATTAAGGATAAAGTCAGGATTTGAAGCCACTTTCCTGTGTTTGTTTACTTAACATGTTGTGGCCTCTTTTTTGTAATCTCCCATAATTGTGGGGATGGTGAGTGGGAGGGAAGCAGACAGACAATAATAGTGACTATTGATTCTAGCAATAATATAAGTAATTGAGCTGACTCGGCTGTTAATTCACCTGACGTGAGGATTATTAGAATATATCTATAATCTGCTTTTTTCTCAATGTCCTTGCTAAGAATAATAATGCTTCCAAAGATTTCCTGGTCTGACAATCTCAATTCACTACAAGATTAAGGACTTTTATCTTTATTTCCTCTGATCAAATATAATGCTTTAATATGTGGGATGATAACAGTTTCATCTTTTCAGTGCCTTCCTACCCAGTCTTTCAGGGTAGGACTTAAATTGTTTTGACCCATAAAGACATTCTAGGTTACATACAGACAAAAGGAATGGTGAGATGGGGGAGACCACTTAGTTAGTCTGCCAACATTTTCATTCTAGTTAGAGGCATCATCGTGAGCATCAGATTCCTTTATTGTCTTCAAAGAGTACAGTAAATTTTTTGCTTTTGTTCTAAAATCATGAACGCAGGATTTTGCATCAGTATTAAGAACTTAGGCTCCAGAGACAGCATGACCTTGGTTTGGATATTAGCTCTGTGCCATGCTAGCTTTGTGAACTTTGGCCTGGAAAAACCTCAGTTTTCTCATCTTCAAAAGTGGAATGACAACAACAATAATATATTTCATATGCTTTACATCAAGATTAAATGAGTTACTGCAGATAACAGTTCCTAGCTCATGGTAATCACTAAGTATGTATTATTATTTGATAAACTTTACCTTAGACTCTGCTGAAACTTCTCCTTTGCTCATATTATTTGAGTTATTATAGGCAAATATGATTGACTATGTAAAACATGAAAAATTAGAACTAAAAATGAATGAAGAAACAAGCAACAGTGCTGCTTTCTCATCATAGTCTGTCCATTCCCATCTCTAAAGTCAAATACCCTCTTCTTTTTCTTTGGGAATCACTGAATCCCTAGGTTTTATTGATAGATAATATTCTACACACATTAACTACCAAACAAAGAAATCAGAGAAATAGTCGGAATCTGTTTAGCTTTTTTGTTCCATTTTTTAAATGTTTATAATGTCAGTTGGATAAGTTCAAAGTTGTCCAATCCATAAAAGACTATGAAAAGTACATACAGGGTTGTTCCAGGTATATTATAAAGAATAGCAGTCATCTTTTTCCTCCGAATGTTACTTTTTATTTCTTAAGGGACAGAATCCTAAAAAGAAAAAGAGAGCAAGAGAGAATCCTGAGTCACAGATAATGGTTCTGTCCCAAAATGGCATTTTCTTCCTGAAAGACGTTAACTATAGACAAGTGTTTATGTTCCTATGTTCTCTGAACCAGCAACAGAAACATCGCCCACCAATGGATAGAATGAGGGTGAGAGTTTTAGGTGCAAAAGAATGATGACTTAAAAATATGAGCAAGCTTACTGTTTGCTTTGAAATACACTAAAGCTTCCCCTGTTTGAATGTCTTTCTGGCATATTAAGACACATTATATTTTAAAGCTACTGAAATATTTCCTCTTGAACTCAGTTGCTATGTGTCTGAGGTTGAGAGAAGGATTATTGGGGAGCAGTTAGCTAGAAGAATGAAATATGATGATCCTGTAGTAAGAATATTATGACATTTTAGTTATGATAAAATATAATGAAATATTACTGTATTCTAAACCATCCCTAACCAAAACTATTTTTGTAATATCTATAGTTGATCAAGTGACTTAATTAATTTGACTAATAAACTAGAATGGAGGGACACCTGGGTGGCTCAGTCGGTTAGGCATCTGCCTTCAGCTCAGCTCATGATCCCGGGGTCCTGGGATCAAGTCCCATGTTGGGCTAATTGCTCAGCAGGGATTTTGCTTCTCCCTCTGCCTGCTGCTCCCCCTGCTTGTGCTTGCTCTTTCTCTCTCTGACAAATAAATAAATATAATCTTGAAAAAAAACAAACTCTAGAATGGATCGTTAGCATTTGCTAAGGCCAAATGTGAATGATAAACTTTCATATATAAAACATGTACAATGTTACCTTATTTCCTTTTCCTTAATCCTAACGATCCGCTAAAGGGCATATTAATGAAAAGATTGAGGTCTAAAGAGTCAACAAAGTCTTACGAAGTCGGCTTAGCTAGCTTAGTTAATACCAGGCACAGAATAGACCAACTACCTGTGTTCTCCAGTTGAGCTTTTCTCCCTGACTTCCCAACTTAAGTGGAGAAAACTTTAAAACATTCAAGAAAAATCTCTTTTGTTAGGCTAGATCTAAAGGTACTAAAACCATCGATGTTACTTACGATGACTATTTTAATTCTTGGGGACAAGTTATTTTATTGAGCAGCTGTTTGTTTTTCTTTTTTATGTATGCAGAAAATAAGAAAGAGATTACAGCCAAAACTTAGGGCTGGTTGAAGCCAATTTCAAGACAAGAGAAATGAGAATTTAGATGCAGATGTGGAGCAATTAAATATTTTCACCAGAAATAACTGGACTATTGGGATTTAAAAATACATTTAAAAATACAGCTTATCTATTTAGATATATGTAATTATTGGGTTTTGTCTTAAACTTAGAAACAATAAAACTAATTTCATACCACATTTTAAACTTCAGTCTCCCTACAGGACTGTACACCTGGAATTTAAAGACTGATGCATGAAAAATTGATTCATTTCAGCCTTCTCAGTGATCAGGGTGGCTGTCTGCATATATTCTGGCTATCAATTTTGAAGGATAGCTATGCTTTCGTCCAGATTATCTATCTCATTGTCTCAACCATCATCTTATTTTGATGATCTTCTTTCTAAAATTCTACCTATTATTGAAGTAGTTACCTCTGAATATTTTCTTGCAGCAGTGCTTTATAGCATTCCAGTATCATACAAACCACATTTATTTTGATAATGTTAGGCAACTAGAGTATGTGATTAGAATTAAATATTGAAAATACAAATTAAGAAGAATGTTAATTTATTTTGTTCTGAAAGCTTATTAACTGAAGAAAACTCTGATTTTCTATCTATTTTGAGTATCTCGTGTCAGCAATATCATGTTCATAGCACACCTCATTAAGTAAAGTAATTTAACAAAAACTGTATCCAAATGAATGCTAATGACTTACAAAAGTACAAATAAAATTGAATTTGTATGAAGAAATGTTTGCCTATGTCTAGACACTAAGTAATCATTAATTTCCACATATTCCCTAGAAATAATTAGAAAATTTCATTGTTTTGCTTAACCTTTTAATTTTCAAGAATACCATATAAAATTAAAGACAGGGCGCCTGGGTGGCTCAGTGGGTTAATGCCTCTGCTTTCGGCTCAGGTCATGATCTCAGGGTCCTGGGATCGAGGCCCGCATCGGGCTCCCTGCTCAGCGGGGAGCCTGCTTCCCCCTCTCTCTCTCTGCCTGCCTCTCTGCCTCCTTGTGATCTCTCTCCCTCTGTGAAATAAATAAATAAAATCTTTAAAAAAAAAAAAATTAAAGACAAAAAATATTCAATAAATCTTAACTTTTTCCCCAAATTGTCACCTTTTCCAAGAAAATTTAACACTACCCTGAATCAACTTGCCATTTTTTTCCTTATTCTTTCCATGATTTTCATAAAATTTCATATCAGATTGTTCTCCACATCAGTACAGAATGAGTTTTTAAAATTAGGAAGGAATTTGAACCTGAGTAGAAAGTCATTATTAGTCATAATACCTAATGGTATTCTTTTAGCAATTATAACATTTGAAGGAACATATTTCCTATAGATGCTCCTGAATCAATCATTAACAAATGTTGATTCTGTCATTGCTGAGAAATTATTTTGAGCCCCATTGTACCAGGGGCTGTGCCTTTGGGAAGTAGCTTTCTCACGTGGTGGTCTGCTAGTTAACGAGAAGTTTTAGAATTCAGTCTACCATTACACATGGAATATTCTTTGGGCCATATGTATAACATGGGCAATTTTCAGGGAAGAAGATGGTTTTTAAATACTGTAATTTTCACATGACATTTTTCTGTTAGACAATGACTGGTCTTAATGTGGGTAAACTCTTTGGGGTGTACCTCACCCCCCAGGAAGCTGCAGCTCAGCTCTTTCAGTGATCTTCTGCTGCCAACTATAGAACTGATTCCAGTTCTTCTTACATGTACAGCTTTTTCTTTAATGCCTTAAGTATTTGTTTATATGTCTGTTTATTTGTTTGTTTCTCTAAAATGTAAGCTCCATAAGGCCAAAAGTCTTTTGCCTGTTTTGTTTTATGCTATTTCAGCTGCATATTGAACAAACATTTTCTCTGTCCTTAAGAAACTCAGTTATTTTTCCTTTATAATGCTGAAGAGTATGTGAGCTAAATTTTGTCAATTGTGATTTTAAAAATATTGAAATTTTAATCAAAGTCAGTCATTTTGCAGTAAGACTTTCAGTCTCTATAACATGAGATTATTTGTAAAAGGTTTGTTTTATTTTTTATTTATTTATTTTTTTTAAGATTTTATTTATTTATTTGACAGAGAGAGAGAGATCACAAGTAGGCAGAGAGGCAGGCAGAGAGAGAGGAGGAAGCAGGCTCCCTGCCGAGCAGAGAGCCCGACGTGGGCCTCGATCCCAGGACCCTGAGATCATGACCTGAGCCGAAGGCAGAGGCTTTAAACCGCTGAGCCACCCAGGCGCCCAAAAGGTTTGTTTTAAAGATCAAAAATATCTTAGAAAATCTCTTAGAAAAATCCTTGCCACAATCCTTCCATTGCCGTTGGCTATCTCTCACCCCCCTCCACCCAAACTTCATGTGTAGTGTAGTTTTTTGATTTGTGGGATTTATTTTCAGTTTTTAAAAACTGCTTAATTTAAAAACTACACAATATAGTTATATGTATCAAAAGTCAAAACTGTATAAAAATTTATACTTTGAGAAGTTTGCTTCATTTCTTCTCACCTACTTTGGCAATTACTTCTTAAATTTCTCACTTATTCTTTATACAAATACACTCAGACAACCTATTTCATTAGTAATATTATTGATTGTTTTAATTGAGATTTCATATATGTTATACGTTTAAGACAATATCTATTCTTTCTGAGTTTTTGTAATGAACCAGAGTGTTAGTCATTATAGTCTTGTTATTGGAGAGGCAACATGGCTCTGGAACCAGATGTTTTTGAATTATCATTCCAGCTCTGCTTTACAAGATGTGTGGTTCTGTAAATTTAGTGACTGAGCGAAATTTCATCATTGCAAAGCGGAAATAATAACATTTACCTCTTAAAGATTAAAAGAAATGTGGTAGCCATGGATCCGTGACATTTAGATGTCTTTTCAAGGGAAACTGCCCCCTTTTTTGTCTCCTTCTTTTTCTCCCCCTCCTCCTCCCTCCTTCCCTCCCTTCCTCCCCCTCCTTCTTCTTCTCCTCCTTCTCCTCCTCTTCCTTTTTCTTCTTCTTCCTCCTCCTCCTCCTCTTCTTCTTTTTAAAGTAATCTCTGCACCCAATGTGGGACTTGAACTCATGACCCTGAGATCAGAAGTAGCATGCTTAATTGTCTGAGCCAGCCAGGTGCCCTGAAACTGTCCCTTTCTATTAAGGGAGAGCACATCTGGATCAGTAAAGACACCATAAAGGTCTCTCCCTTACAAGGCAACAGATGTTCCTTGAAGAGTAGCCCACCTCCTCTCCTGACTTCTAGGCCAATAATTCAGGTTAAATCTTAGCATACTCTGAGTGGAGATGAGCTAAGCCTGATAATGCATGAAAGATTTTATATTGAAGGAGCTGTAAAGATGGATCCAAGGAATGGGCTGGATTTTGAGGAAGCTTGATCAAGTAGACCAGAATGTAAGTCTAAATATGTAAGAATCCATTGACTTGGGTGCCTTTCGTGGAATTTTAGGATTTAAGACTATACCAAGGACCATCGGGGATATGGTGAAGTCAGTGTTAGAGTGGCTCTTAGAACCCTGGAGAAAGTGAAAGCCCATGCCCTTCTGTTTCCCTGGTAGACAGTTGAGAAAGAAGTTTAAAAAAAAAAAAGTTCAGAGAAGTGAGCATGCTGGAATGAATATATTATGTAAGACCAGAAGACCAACCAGAGGCTTTTGTTGCAAGAAAGAGGCTAGAGGACACATTGTTCATTAAGGCCATCAAGAATGCAGCCATGGTGGGTGATTATGATGTGTCAATATAGGTTCATCCTTGGTGACAAATGTAGTAGTCTGCTGAGTGATGTTGATAATGGGGGGGGATACACATGTGTAGGGGCAGGGACTATATGGACAATCTCTGTGCCTTCCTCTCTTTTGTTGTGAACCTAAAGCTGTTCTAAAAAACTAAAATCTTTACCAAAAAAAAAAAAAAAAAGTATGTGCCCATGGTAGGAGTATCAGCATCACTGAGAACTTCAATGCTAGCTCTCCTCTGCAGGCTGGAGATGATGGTAGGAGAAGTACTCACAGAATGGGGCTCAGTAAGGGCAGAAGGAATAATGGGTCTTGAAGGAATAGAGCCTATTTGGACGTGTTTGATTGCCTGAAGCTAGGTCATCACAATTTCTATAATGAATGGCAAGGATGACTGACAGACATGGGATCTTGTCTTGCAAGGAATTGTGGGAATGGTTATGGCATCTCTAGGGGTAGAACAGATGGACATTCAATAAAGGAGCTGCTTAACATGTACACGGTAGAAGGTAAAAATGAGGAATGATATTGCAGCAATGCAGCAAGTGTAGACTGTAAAGATTCCTTCAGGCTTTGCAGCAGATCCTATGTTGTAGGAATGTCAGCAGTGGATAATGATGCAGTGTGGGATTTATAAAAAGCCCTAGTGGGAAAATTACAACATGGGCCTCTGGGGTTTGGAGCAAGGCAATGCCATCTGCAACAAAGCAACCTCCTGAGAAACCACCCCTGCTATGTTACTGAGCCCTGGTAGAGACAGAACCCTTGTCCATGGTGTAAAAAGTGATCATGCATTCAGAACCATTCATTATAACTGGGCTCTCTTGGACACACCGAGTCATAAAGTTAAGCAGGCCCATATTAGGCCATCCTAAGATGGAAGTAGTACGTCCTGGTTGAGCCTGAGAAGGACTAGAGGACATGAGTATAATGCATAAGCAGGTATCTCAAACAACCATGTCACCCATCACAGTTGCACCAGTGGCCCTCCCCCAGTTTGCACCTGAGGCCTGATTTGTGAGGGGTGGGGTGGGAGGATTGGGATTCCATATGATCACCTGAAAAAGCAAAAAAATCCTGAGTTTGGCTTATGGATAGGTCAGTTTGTATGTGGATGTAAGCTGAAAATGGATGTTGGCTACATTATAGTAACATTCAGGGTGGCTTAGAAATTCAGGGAAGAGGATAATCTTTCCTCGTGGGTGGAAATGCAAGAAATGCACATGGTTTTCTACTTTATGGGGGAAAGAAGAGTGACCTGAGGTGAAAACATATACAGATTCTTGGGCAGGGACAATGACCTAGGACTGGAAAATAAAAGAATTAGATTAGTTAAGATAAGGCAGTCTGGAGGAGAAATAGGTGGAAAGTCATATGGGAGGAGACAAAGAATCTGGAGATTTTTGTATCCTAAGTCAATGCCAACAACAAATCATTTTCCACTACAGAGGTACCACATACCTAAGTACACAAAATGATTTGGCTAATGATTTTAGCCAGCTTTTGTCATCAACCACCCAGAACTGACATAATGGACATATGAACAGAGTAGTCACAGTGACAGAGTTGGAGGCTACAAATTGGCCCTGTTGCATGGATTCCCACTTATACCAAAGCTAATCCAGCTACTGCCACATCTGAATGTCCAATCTTCCAGCAAAAGATACCAAGTGAATGCTTGTTAACAATTCAGTTACACTGGGATGCTCCATTCCAAAAGATCCAGGAATTCACTCTCACAGGGATAGATAGCTATTATGAATATGGGTACACTTATGGGGTTTGACTTTTCTTCCAATAGAAATTTAGTCAGGACCACTAGCTGAAGGTTTACTTATAGTCTGGTCCATAGGCACTGAATTCCTCACACCATCCAACAGAGAAACCATAATAAATGTGGCATAGAAATAGACCGATGGCCACAGGGTCCACTGACTGAATCGCATACCACACCATCCAGAGACAGCTCTTCTCACAGAATGTTGGAATGGCCTTCTACCGGCGAGTCAGCTTGACGGCAGTACCGTGGGAAGAGGCATTGCCATACTTTAGGACATAATAGATACTAACTCAAAGGTCTAAATAGGAAGAATATATGGGCCCAAGTACCGAGAGGTAGGAAAGGAATGGTGCCATTTACCATCTACTCCTAACCCCACTGTGGAACTTTCCATTAGAGGTCTGAGTCTGCAAAGGGGCAAACACTTTCCAAGGAATAGAGCAGAGGTACCATTAAACTAAAAGCTACAACTGCCCCTTAGGCAGTTCGGACAATTTGTGTCCAGAAAATACTAGGTAAGGAGGGCAGTCACCATCTTTGCCTCAGTAATGAATCCGCTTCCCAGAATTACATAAGGCTACTTTTTTCATGAGGGAGGCAATATGTGTGGAATCCAGGTGATTGATTTTGACATCCTGTGATATTCCGTGTTCATTTTTAATAGTGAGTGGACAGGGGCGCTTGGGTGGCTTAGTCAGTTAAGCCTCCAACTCTTGGTTTTAGCTCAGGTCATGATCTCAAGATCCTGGGATGGAGCCTTGGGTTGGGCTTTATACTCAGTGGGGAGACTTCTCTGCCTTTCTCCCCGTCTCCATCTGCCCCCTCCCCCTGCTTATGGACTCTCTCTTGCTCTCTCTCTTTAAAATAAATAAATAAATCTTTAAAAAAAATAGTGAGTGGACATATGCAGCAATCCTAGTTTGAAAAAGGTATGATTGAGTAAGGCTCAGAATCATCAAAAATAAGCTTTGGATTATAACACCGGGAAACCAGCAAGACCTACAATTATTGCTCAAAGACTAACCACAGAGACAGGGCTATGATTTGTCTTCCTAACATATCACCATTAAAATTTCTCTCAGGAAGAGAGATCCACAGGAATGAATGGATACTTTCTGGAAATCTGTGAAGGAGTGACTTTATGAGACATACAAGGGATGAACTGTGGTGGTCATGGAAGTGTACCACTTGGGTATCCCTTCTAGGGAATAGTTGGCAAATGTCTTCCAGTTGTTGTACTTTTAGGATCCATTGCAGTGTGCCTGTAAATCCTTTGTTCTCCTGGGCTGCCCTGAGCCCATAACTGAGTACAACAAAGGTACTACATAGAGCCAGGTAATTCTGGCCTGATCTAACACTCTGCTTATGGGCAGTTTTTCCTTTGGCACTGTACTGCTCTTCTACCCAACCTTTCTTCCTTCCTTCTCTCCTTTCACAGATGTCAGACCTGCACCAGAATCCTAAGGCTTTTTCTGATCTTGCTCCTTCTCTTTATCCTCTGCAGGCATTTCTTCCAACAAATCACTTGCACATCTAATTCTTGGCATCTACATCTCATAGGAATAAAACAGAGACATTAGATAATGCTTCCTATATAAGTTCTAATCATTGTGATTCAAACTAAGCACTCAAAAATGTTGTTTTTAAGTCCTTATGAGGTAGTATATGTTTTTAATATGTTATAGAAATTGCTTATGTCTTCAGCCATTTTCTGATACCTCCTAACCATAGAGCTATGAATATTTTACATACACATAAGTTCTGATTATATAAAAAATTATACTGTATTTATTAATTTGAAATAATAAATATTCATTTATATTATTTACCAAGTCCATAATCTATTATAGAAGTATAATAAGCAGTATAAGAAGTATAAGCTTTAGAAGTATAAGAAGTATAGAAGCAATATCAAAATATAGTGTATTTTATAATATAACTCTTTTCTTCTTGTTTTTAAGTAAGGCACATTCTTTCTGGACTCCATTTCTGATCCCTCAAAGGTTGAATAATAGTTGAAATAGAAAAAAAGTCTTTGACATAGTTTTCACTTGTGTCATTGTCACTGAGTAAGTGAGAAAAGATAATGTTTTTCATTTGGATACAATCATCCTCAAAGGCAAATACATGTAGGTATTGTTGCAGGTATAGGGAGTGGGTTGGTCGATCTACTACTTAGCGGATAACTGCAGTCATCTGTGGCAGTGAATTGAACTGAAAACATGTCAAAATAGAGTAATTACAGCTAAGTTTATTTTACTGGTATGCAGTGCACAAAATAAAAGAGCATTAATAATGCTAATCTCATCACTTTTGCATTTGTCTAACAAGAATGAAGTATTTTAAGCCACTGCTATATCAGTTTTGGATTTGTGTATTTTTTAGATCACATTTTCTTTAGGGATTTGTTTTATATGCATATAAAAGGTATATATTTTAGACATCTCATCAAGAAAGAAGATGCAAGAACTGTTTCTATTCATGCTAATGTTAGTGTCAGGCTCAGGGCTGATTTCTTTAGAAAAATATGCGTGTATGTTTGGGTTGCTTTTCCCATGCATATCCTCTTGACAAGGACTCTAGACCTTGCTAAGTAGCTCTGCACCCTGAACTATACCATGTGTCCTTTCTCTTTGTGGCCAAAGCCACATCACTAGTTCTCTTTTCTCTTTCTCTCTAGTTTCCTTTGGAACTTCAACTGTCTGCTGGAGATTCCACCTAAGAGAGCCTAGAATTACTTCAAATTCATTGTGTTCTGGAGTAAAGAATGTGGCTGGCCTTTGTCCCTTGTTCTTCAGAGGAATCCTCTAAATCCTTGGATTTCCCAAGTGATAGGTGTGTCTTTGTTACTTATGGTGGGCCTTTTGAGCCACACCTGGGTTTATGCTAATAAGATAACTCCTGGAATGCCTTTAGATCCTTTATGCCAACCCAGTGAGCCAGAATGGGGGCTGGCCATGCAGGAAAGACCAATCATGTAAGTAGACGTTTGAGTCCTGTGATATCAGCCTGACCTCTGGGGAGGAGAAAGAGGTTAGAGATGAAGTTCAGTTTTATAGCCAGGGATTCCATCTGTCATGCCTATGTAATGAAACTCCAATAAAAAATCATGTACAACGATGCTCATTTCAGCCTCCTGAGCTGCTGATACTCATCAGTATCCTGAGATGGTGATACATCTTGAGGATACAGCAGTTTCGTGAATGGGGAGCTCCCACATAGTTCAATCTGATTTTTATCATTTACAGTAAAACTGGTGCTTTCCTGAATTCTCTAGAATGAATTATTTAGCGGATTATCAAACCTGAAGGGATAGTGGGCAGCTCTGAATTTGAGCCACTCAGCCCCAAGGGCCAGTGGCCTGGGAACCCTAGAGCTTGTGGCTGAAGGGAGAGCGGTCTTGTGGGGGACTGTGCCCTTAACCTGTGAAGTTTGACCAAATTTGGATTGTTAGCATCAGGACTGCATTGCACATTCTTTAAATCCTAAAGCCTAATCTTCTTTAATATCCAACCAATTTATCTGCTGAACTTTGTTTCTCTTCCCACATTTTCCACCATTCAGTACATTTCCTTCTTCCTTTGTAAAATCTTTCATAGGCATCTCCTTCAATTCATATTCCGCTGTCGCACATGTATCCCTTTTGCTTGGGCTAATTCACTACAACTTAAACTGGTCTATCCTTGTTGCATTCTTTTCTGTGTTGTTAGTCAAATATATCTCCCTTCCCCTCTCTTCACGCTCAAACACCTTTTCCAGGCATAATCTGTTTAGTGCCCACTGCAACAGCCTCTCAGATGGCAGGCACTCATTTATTTGTTGAATAAAATCTCCTTGCTGTTCAAATCCATTGCTCCAAGGAACCCACAACTTGGTCCCTACACATCTCTTCAGTTGTCTTTCTTACTTACATAAATGAATCCCTTGTTCCAACCCAGTTGTTTGCTCCCAAACAATACAGGCCCATCTTCATTCCACTGAATAAGCTGCCTGTCTGAAATGCTCCTTTTCTTTCTCCACTTGTCTAAGTGCTACCTCCAGGAGCCTTCATGGACTCCATTCCTCAGGGATGGCTCTCACCTCTGAATTCTCTTAGCACACCCTGTAGGCATATTGTGTGTATTGTATGCAGTTCTCATTTAGCTCTTAGTCTCCACTACCTGGGATTTTACATTATTCCAGGTCATATTGTGTGTATTGTATGCATATTGTAGGCATATTGTGTGTATTGTATGCAGTTCTCATTTGGCTCTTAGTCTCTACCACCTGGGATTTTACATTATTCCAGGTCCTTTTAAAAACCATACCACAGTCTTGGGGTGCCTGGGTGTCTCAGTCAGTTAAGCGGCTGCTTTGGCTCAGGTCGTGATCCCAGAGTCCTGGAATCAAGCCCCACATCAGTCTGCTTGCTCAGCGGGGGGGCCTGCTTCTCCCTGCTTGCCATTCCCCCTGCTTGTTGTGCTTGCTCTCTGTCTCTCTCGCTCACTCTCTCTGTGTCAAATAAATAAATAAAATCTTTTAAAAATAAATAAATAAATAAAAATAAAACCATACCACGGTCTTTTGAAAACAGGCAAATGTAGTACATTTTTTTGTGATCTCGAGGACTAAGACATGTAAAAGGTGCATCAGATTTCCAATTTTTCTGTAGACTTTTATTCTGTCTAATTAGTGCAAGCAGTCAAGTCTGATCTGTAAAAACGATGAAGATGCTAATTCTGCTGCTGTTCTAATCAACCCAATATTTTAATGTCTGAAATTTTAGAGGTAGTATTGTCCATATTGTCCTCCTTGTAGCCAGGATTACAGAGAAATGTTTATTGTCCTTCAATAGGGCATGTGTGATTTTTCACTTATTTGTTCTAATCTGAACTTTTCTCACCTGAATCTTCAAAGTCACCAAAGGCTCACATTTTCCACCATGGAATGAAGCAAAAAATACACTTATAAGCATAATAGGTCACCCTTCACTGTTTCCAAACAAGAAAGAAACCATGCTCCAAACTGTATTTAAATAATATAGTCTTTTTTTTTAAGATTTTATTTATTTATTTGACAGAGAGAGACACAGCGAGAGAGGGAACACAAGCAGGGGGAGTGGGAGAGGGAGAAGCAAACTTCCCGCCAAGCAGGGAGCCCGATGTGCGGCTCGATCCCAGGACCCTGGGATCATGACCTGAGCTGAAGGCAGATGCTTAACAACTGAGCCTCCCAGGCGCCCCAATAATACAGTCTTTTTAGGCAATTTTGCAGTCCTTACTTTGGCATATCTTCTTACATCACCTGTATGCCCATAGATAATTGAAGACTAAATATTGGCAGTCTTTGTTACTTTGTGGCAAAGTGAAGAAAAACAAGATTCCATTCTCACTAATTAAGAAGGATCCAGCATTCATTCAATAGAGACATGTCTTAGGAAGAAATGGTTTTTTTGTGAGCAGAACACAACTTTTTAGAAAAAAATCAAACCTGAAGTTGACTGCAGGGAGTTTACTAAGTATACTTTTGGGCCAATGGTTTCTGGGGCATTAGGTCTACAACTGTTTTAAAGAGGTTTATATGTTCTGAAACAGACTGATCAATAATAATACTGAAAAACTAGTGTGTTATAAAGCTGAATTTTAAAGTACAGCACATCTAATCTGTGAATAAAGATGAATGTGTTTGGAAATAAAGATAAAGGGAATAGTGAAAACTTCTCTGAAAAATATTAGATGTTAGATGTATTAGATCTAAATTTATTAGATAAATTTCAAATTTCCTTATAAGATTCCGCATTATTTTCACTTACTGTCAGTAGAAATACCTTTTTACAGATCTTGCTTGGTCAAATATAATCTCATAGTGATTTCATATACCTACGCCTGAGTTAATGGTTTCTCTCAAATAGTTCTTTCAACCACTTACACATTTATGGGTCAATACACATTTAAAAACATTCAGTAGGAAATTTGAAAATTAAGTCCTATCAGTTCAAAGGGTTAGCAGAATTATGTACTAATACAATGGTCTTGTAGAGAGCAAAATGGAGTCACTCATGTCAGCAGGGTCCTGTGTCAGGCGATGATGTAGGTAGTTAAGGGTACTGCAGCTATGAACTATCCCCGAAACCAGCCCCAGCTGACAACACCCCAGAACTAATAGCAAGCAGAAGCAGAGGAGGTCTGCAGGGGCCCAAGACTGATTAAATCCCTTTAAAAGGGGAGGATTTTTGTAGCAAATTGTCAGACTCTTCATACATGACACATCTATGTGTGACCACTTAAAAAAGGCAGTTGCCACCAATGACTCTGCCCATTTGATCTCTGAACAGAACCGAGATCCTTCACTGCTTGAACATAATAAGCAGTAAGTGCTGAGAGCGGACCCAGGCTGGACTGAGGCTTTATTTCACCTGCACACGCAATGTGCAGTGTTTGGTTCATTAACTGCCTACCCCCTGTGTATCTTGCTTGTTGTGTGGCTTGTCCTGTGTTCTGCTCTGTATGCCATGTAAGAAGCCCAAGTTACCCACGTGGTGAAATGTCACTGCGTTTGGAATCCTGAACCTGCTTTGTAATTAGGTTAATTTTGCTTTATGACTGAAGGAAGCTGACATTGTGGGAAGACACAGCTTGTGTGTGTCTTCATAGCGTGCTCGTGACAGGTCTATAAAATGAGATAGTGACCGAAAACTTCAGTTATTTTTACATTCTTATTCCTGCGTTTTGAATTCGTTGTTAAACGTGATACTGAGCTGGTAAGAAATCAGACTAGTATAAAGAAACATAGATATGTACATATTTTAGACACCTCTTTATTTTCAAATTTTACAGATGTATGATAGGGTCTGATAGCAAAGATCATGCTTGTACCAAAGTTGATTTCAAGAGTGAAAGGTAGAGCAAAAATGTAGGTGAAAGACTGCTTCCTGGTGAAAGCCCCCAGCTCCAACTATTGAAGGCTCCAGTGTCTTCTGCAGTAAATAGGACTGTCCTTGGAGGAAAGTACCTAGAACCAAACCAGAGGTATATGATTGAGAAAAGCTTTCTTGGGAAATTTCTCACGTACAATACATGGTTGTATTATGGCAACAATACAGTATCTACTTACAGAGCACACTAATTTCTGAACAGATGTCTGCAGTAAAGAAGTGCAGAATGGGTACCAATGGAGCGAGTTTTCTGTTTTAGGGGTCCTTGGACTTTAGGCAAGAGAAGAGAGTGGCCAGGAGACAATGACAACAGTGATGAGCAGGGAACGGATTTCATCTTATCACTAAAAGGGAAGACATGGGTGTGCCTGGATGGCTCAGTCGGTTCAAGTGTGTGCCTTCAGCTCGGGTCACGATGGGGCCCTGGGATCGAGCCTGATGTTGGGCTCCCTGCTCAATGGGGAGCCTGCTTCTCCTTCTGCCTCACCCCCTCTGCTCTGTCTCTCTCTCTCTGAGAAATAAATAAAATTTTAAAATAAATAAATAAAAAGAAAGAACTAAGCTCTGTGTATGGGGGATATAAACTGTCCCAAAGAATGGTATATTGGAGTTCAGTGCATATATCTAGGGCTAAGTCGAGTGTTGGAAGCTCATGTCAGTGAAAGACCTGCGGATCCCCTTACCCAAGAATTTAACACTGCCACTGGATGCAAACAGCAAGAGGTTTATTTCCACGCAGGTACCGGCGGGTGGTCGGCAGCTCCAGTTAACCGAGCACACCGACGGGAGAGAAACAGGGTCNGATTCTGCATATACTACCGATTTGTCTCTTTTGGTTTGGTGGCTTTTTAGACTCCTTAGTGAGAGGCACTATTGGTTTAGAAACAAATTATTTTAGGTTGGAAACTGAAGTCCTATCTCTCCCTTTCTTTGATGAACATCTCGCTATTTCCAAACAAGTTCCATTTGATCCAAGTTTAGGTGGTAGAAGAAAGATAAAGAAAGAGAAAGAGATAAAGGTAGCATTTCACTTAGAAGAGACACATCAGTAAGTTTTCGGAATGAGAAATGCAGTCCCTAACTTAGGAAATGTCATTCTTTCAGTAATCATTTTTTAGCATCTCCTATGTGTCAATACTTTGGTAGGTATTAGAACCATAAAGATGAATAGGACATGTTTCTGCCCATTAGAAACTTACATCCTAGTGGGGGAGGAAGACAAATAAGCAAAAAATGACCATACAGTATGTTCCATTTTCTGATGGGTTTGCTGGGGGTACTGAGAGGAGAGGTATACCCAACCCACAATAGGGACAAAGGGGAAGGGTCAGAAAATATTTTCAAAACAGTAGTGGCTGAGCTAAATTTAACCATCAAATATACGTGCTCATGACTTTGTGTACAGGACTATCTGCTGAGCTGTGACAATAAATATATCAGTGGCATTCAAAGATGAGTTAGTATTGGACCTTAAATAGAAAAACTAGGGAATTTTGATTTGACAGAAATGGAGATCATTTAAGTTTTTAAGCTGGGAGTAACAATATGGCAGAAATGCTTCTCAAGCTTTCCGTTAGTAGGGCAATTAGGTGAAAGGAGATTGGAGGCAGGGAGGGAAGCAATGTCAACCACTTACATGTGAAGCAACGGAGGCCTGAATCTCGGAGGGTGGTTGTGGGAAAAACACAAATTGTCAACTTGTGAGTCTGCATTCTGAGTTTATTTCAAATGTTTTTTCCTCAAGAATGGGCATTTGATCGAAACTGGAGGAGAGAAGAGAGCCATAAATCAATCAATAAGACCACCCAATTAATAGCTAGTTCGAAGACTAAAACTCTCCGAAGATGTAAATACAGGCTTTGAAAGAGACATGGAAATAGATGAAATGGAGAAGGTCAAAGCTGGTTCCCAGATGCAGGTATCAGTATCCACTTACATGCCCATTTATTTCTTTCACAGGGCTGCTGTTGTTTTTCTCAGCATGATGAAAATGTTCTGGAAGAAAATGGGAACGACAAAGTTTGTGAAAAGACTTACACCAAATAACGTGAGTGTGACCAACAGAAATTTGTGAGTTAAAATAAAGTTTAATATACTTAGTAACTGGTAACTATTATTTTAATACCAAATGATCTTTAGAAAAAAAAATGTGTCATGTGGTACTTAGAATGGTCCCAGTTTTAGAAGGAAGCCCACTCCAAANTTAGTAACTGGTAACTATTATTTTAATACCAAATGATCTTTAGAAAAAAAATGTGTCATGTGGTACTTAGAATGGTCCCAGTTTTAGAAGGAAGCCCACTCCAAATAATTTATCATAATAAATATCATGGAGAAATAGAGGAAGGAAGTATTTAATGAGTGCTTGTGATATTCCAGATATTGCGCTAGGTGCTTTATTAGAACAAAATATTTCTCAAATTAGAATGTGTACATACTGCATTTTATCATTTTAGCTGGAAAGTTTGATGCAATATTAGTTCCTCCTAAGAAGTTTATAGCATAAACAATTTTGAAAAATGGTTTGCATGCAAAAAGCAAATGTTCAGATCCATTTAAAAATGTTCAGGCAAATGATTGTGAATGGCATATTCTTGATTACATATACTTTCTACCTCCGTTTATATGTAGCTATAATTGTTGGCACCTGTGCTTTAGGGTCAGTCCCTATGAGGATGGCAAATTTTGATCTCCCTGTTGGTAGAAGTTATTTTCTGGCAGGACCATTGTCCTTCGGTATGGATTGCATCAAAATCATCAATGCTGATGATTCCACTAAAAAATTTAAAAAGCAGGTATCTTATAGATCTCAGTTTGAAATAATCATCTCCATATATGAAGGGCAACATGCAGTTTCACAAATATAAATGAAAACCAATATTCTCCTTCTATAACATTCTAATTTATCTGAGTTATCTTTTTGGAAGTATTCATGATTTGAGGTAAAAAAAATGAACTGAGTAAAAGCCTACTTAGAACAAAATAAATTACCCTTTGATATCCAGTGTAGCAACCTAGTATTTGAGAAAAACAGAACTTCACAAAAGCTTAATATATTCAGAATTTGACAAAGTGCGACCCATTTACTGAAGCAGAAAATGCACCACAGGTTTTTCAGTGTTTCTTTTTTTTTCTTTCAAAAGCAGATAAATCATATTTATCAGCCAAATAAAAGAACTGCTTCTAGACTTACTTATTTAGGAGAAAATTGGGAAAGAAATAGAGAGGGGGGAAAAAAACAAGAATTTTGATTCAGGAATATACTCTCCAAACAAAATGAGGTAGGTTTTAAAGATTCCATAGGGATTTCAAAATAGGAGATAGTTAATGACTTTATGTAAAAAGATACTAATAGTTACTGTAGATTCCTTCAAGCCCTTCAGATACTGTAAGGATATTGAACTATTTACAGAAGCCACATGTTCATGTTACCATTTTTCATAGGAAATTTCTGAGATTTTTGTCAGGATTTTAAATATAATGGAAAAAGAATACAAAACCTTTACTCTGACTTATGTAGTCTCCTAAATGTTCATCTCAGTGATAGCAGTCTTTACATTTTTCTGCATTACTAGTTTGTCTTTCCTCTGCATGCACCAGTTTAATTGTCAATTCCTTGAAAATGGGGAGTTTCGTCTTACACACCCTCTCATAGCCAGTCCCTTGTGCTGCATTTAACACAAAACAGCTGTATCAACAAATGTTTGTTGACTATAAGATTGAGGAAATAAAAATGGGAACCCATGGACATTTCTTCATGAAAAAGAGTATATATTAACATGTAGATTGAGATACTTTATATTAATCAAGCATTTAAAATAGACAAATATGACCACTGATTATGTTTAAATATTTTCTTCCAAAAAGAACTTACATAAAAGAAAATTCATTTCATTAATACCATTTAACAATTTTATGAAATACTGAAGAAGCGTGTAATTGTAATTAATATTCCTTTAACAATTCAAAGTTGTGAATGTTATGTTGATACGCGTGGGGAATGACTGAGACATTTCACTTCTCAGCTTTATTTTTAGATTTCTTGGACCATTTAGATTGTTTTTTTAAGATTAATACTTTAAGCCAAAGTCAGAAGTGGGACTACAACTGAATTTTCTTTTTTTTAATTAAAAAAATTATCTTTTTAAAAATGTATTTGACAGAGACACAGCAAGAGAGGGAACACAAGCAGGGGGAGCAGGAGGGGGAGAAGCAGGCTTCCTGCTGAGCAGGGAGCCTGATGCGGGGCTCCATGCGGGGCTCAGTCCCAGGACCATTGGGATCATAACCTGAGCTGAAAACAGAGGCTTAACGACTGAGCTACCTAGGCACCCTACAACTGAGTTTTCTAACAATGTGGGTAAATTTTAAATGATACAGAAGGATTAAAAAAATATTTTAAAAAAAAGGTCTTTCAAATGCAGTTCCTTTATTTATTACAATTACTCCCAAAGGCCTGATGGAACAGATCAGATGTGGCTGGAATGAGTTGAGTCCACAGTACTGTAGATGAAATTAAAAAAAAAAATTGGAAATCTCTTTTGGGACCCTTGAAAACCATTTCCAGTCTAAAGCTACAGGGCAGAAATGATCAATAATGGTGACCATTTGGTTCATTCATTTCTTTTAATGAACACACTCACAACTCACTAAAAGCATTCTTACAGGACTGGGAAGGATTTCAATTCTCTGGTGACTGACAGAAATAGAGCCTTTGATAAAACCTGGAGGGAGTAGCACTGCTCCCCACTGTTTTTTCCTCCCCCTCGTCTTTACAACGCGGTCCTGTTTCACTCAGAAAAATACGTCATCTTGGTACAGACTGACAAGCAGTTGATCGGCAGCTATTAGCAAAATTCTCCCCGTGATTCTTAATGCAGTTATTTTAGGAAGAATCCCAAAATTGTGAATGCATTTCAAATACATAAAGTCTAGTAAATGTAGGAATAAAGCCCTCAAGAAAAAATGGGCACTGAGCTGGTTTAATCATTTTATTAATATTCAGTAGGATCATTTCCATTTCTGTAGTATTGCCCTAGTTCAAGTAAGCATTAATTTGTATCTAATAAAGTGCCATTAATACTGAGGATCCTTATATATTGCTTTTGATAAATGAACAACATCTGGATTATTGCATCAGTCTCTTAACTTGTCTCACTTATTCAAGTTTCTTCCAATTATTACCTATTTTATATCTAACTGCCAAGAAGAAAAACCTTCTCTTGAATTTCCACCAATATTTAATTACCTGCTTATGAATCTAGAGTTTGCTTATTCAAAACTCTTGTGCCTGAGATTAATTTTTTTTTCCCACCGATTTCCCTAGATCTTCATTTTTTCCTATTCAGTTAATCTCTTAGGACTTCAGTGAGTCCATATTCTTCAAAAAAGTGCACTTTAATTTTCTGGTATCATAATATCTCAAATATCTAAGTTTAAGAATTTCTAAAATAAAAATACTAGCCTGTTGGCGAACAAAGACTAGAAGGTCTCTGTGATTTCAGAAAATGCCCCCTTCTTGGATCTAAGTCAGAGGTGACTTGGGCAAGGATGGAAGGAACAGTGGGGGTGAAGGGAAAGTGATGATTTTCTGGGCCTTTCTCTTTGTTGCTTCCTTGTCTCCCTATTTGTAACATCCTATTGTCTGTACATGAGAGGCTTTGATATTCAAAGGGGTAGTAACTATTTTCAGGGCAAATGAACAGTTTAGTTACTAATCAAGAGTAAGTTTACTAAGTATGTATTTTAATCCTTTAGATGGGGTTTTCTGAAGTTCAAGTATAGCAGTTGCATATCACATGGACTTGAATTATGGCCTGTCTTCATAAATCTTGTCCTCATATTTCATGTTTCATGAAGATAAACTTAGATCAAAACTCTCTAAAGGCATGAGAGAAATGAGGAGACTTCCAAAAGTCTGGTTGTGGGGTACAGACCTTAATGTGGACAAATATTAATTTTAGCAGACAAATTTCTATGCCGGGCCTTGGAATTTTAATTGAATACTTTTTATGAGCAAGATTATTTAAATGCCTGGATTCATAGATTCTATGTCACTAGGGAGCTATTTTTGAGAATAATACCATCTTTGATTTTGTACTTCTACCACATCAGTTATAACTTTCCACTTCATGGAATCCCAGAGAATCTGGGCACATCTGCCAATCAGCTCTGTCATGAAGTGTCAACTCTATTATGAGAAAACAATTTCAACAACAATTTACGAGATCAAATATAGAAGCAAGCTATTGAATTTACTTCTTCACTTGTTTTTCCTCTCCTCCCGTGCTGGGAAATACATCTCCCACAGATACATTCTCCAATTTCTGGCAAATTATGTCCTTAACTGAGTCCCACACCTAAAATGGACTTTCTCATTTGCCCAAATCATTCTGCCCAGAACTGCCATTTTAACATTTCCAAAATGCTGCTTTATTCATTTCACTTATATTTCCAGTGGTATCCCTACAAAATGCAAAACAATCTACTTTATACAATCAAGGACCTCCATGATGTGATTGCTTTTTACTTGCTCAGTTTTTCTCTATTAACCACCTCCTGAACACTGAATGCTGCACATGACTCTGGAACATAATTTATGCTTATCCACTTGGCTTCCCATCTCCAGTTTGGCCACTTTCTCACTATCTTCTCCACTCCTGAAGAGCTCTCCTCTTCTCAGCCTACTTCTCCCAGCCCCCCTACCGTCTGTGGACTTTCCTTGATTGCCCCAACCACAAGTTATCTTCATTTACAAAATGTATGTAGCACTTTCCATCTACTACAGTGGTTTAAAACTACAGGTGATTTTTCTCGCAGTCTTTCAATATGGGCAATATCTGGAGATATTTTTGGTTGTCACTAGTGAGAAAGTGCTATTGGCATCTCCTGGCTAGAAGTCAGGAATGCTGCTAAACATCCCACAACATACAAGACACCACTAAGAATGATCTGATCCAAAATGTCAACAGTGTTGCTGTTTAAAAAACCCTAATTTAATCCAATTTGATACCTCTATCTCAATCCTGCCTATAATTTTACTTGAACATGTTTATCTTTAGTCATCTGTATTAGGATATAAGTCTCTAGAATAGCAGGACCACACCTTATGCAGAATTTTATTTCCTCAAAAGTCTAGCATAAAGTCTAGTATATATGGGCACTCAAAAATGTTTCAAAATCTATGTAAAATGGATACCTGGAATAAGCATGCAAGAAGAAAATACTTACCAATCAAGCTACATTAAGTTCAATATATACTTTCTTTGAAGGCTTTGAAAATTCATCTGTCATTTGAGGACCTCTTAATGATGAAAATCAATTGGCATTATGCTAGTAAAGAGAGAACGTGTGGGTCAGTATTTATTGTTGATAAGAGGCATATTACAAACTTCACTTTATTTTCATATTTTTCATTTTCATTGTATTTTCATTTTTATTTCATTTATTTTCATTGTATTTTCATTGCAGACGAAAAATGAGGCTGAGGTTTTCATGGCTAGTATACCTATCCTTAATAATTATCTTCTATTTCTCCTATGGTAGATTTGTTGAGTTGTTGTTATTGTTGTATACTATACCTCAAACAAATAATTCTTGCTTCATGAAGGAAAGTTTCTCTGCTGCTGGGTAGTACGTGTTGGTTAAATCAGCTTCAATTTGTTTGTATTCCTCTAAGTGGAGCATCTAGCTGTTGGGCAAAATAAAACATGAAATTATCTTGCCAACTTGCTATAAATATTTGAAAATTATTGGTATTAGAATACATAAACAGTTTTTTTAAAGCTTCCTTATGAAATGAGCTGATGCATTTTGCTTACTAATGGAATATCTATGTTCACGTCATGTCTAACAGTCTCTGATATATGAAAAAATGAATGGAGGTGATGGTTCCCTGTTCTAAAGAACATGTTCAATCAATATGCCTGCCATTCAAGGTCTTCCCAGATCTTCCCCCACTTACCTGTGTTTCTTTCACAAATGTCCTGCTTCAGCTAAATCATTTCATTTATAATCTCTTGAATGTATCTCTTACTTCCTTTACCTCTTAGGTTTGTTCTTCTTTTTTTTTTTTTCCTCGAGTTTTTCAATCATAGGATGCAGTTCTCTTATGCCTCTGAATTGCTGGCCATTCTAAACTATCCATTTCACATGCCAGCTTCCCTAAAAAGAATCCCTTTATCTTCTAAATCATGCCTCTGCCTTTAAAACATAGCATCTTCTACAACTCGATTAACTTTTACTGACATGTTGTTGTCATTATACTTGTGCATTATTATTTTTCATTTTCCTTCAGATTGTAAAGTCCTAGCAATAGGGACCATGATTTACAGACATCTTTGAATTATACTCAGCACCAGTATACTGTCCTGTATGTAGTAATTGTTCATTATACAGTAGCTGAATAGATATTGAATGAATTACAGTTTTGCTTTAGAAGTAGAAAATAGTGTGGCAACCTGGCTATAAAATATGAAATGAAATTTGTTTTTGCAACAAATAAACGTCAAGAATAAATGAAGGGAGGACCGTTATGGACTTAATATCCAAAAGTGATGTGTGAATCTTGTTTGAATATTGATTTGAACAAACTAACTATAAAGGAACATCTTTGACATATTGGGGAAATGTGTAGATAGAATGTGTAATGGGTGATAGTAAGGATCTGTGGGATGACAGGAGTGTCAGAAATAGTTTTTAAAAGTTAGAAATGCATACTGAATTATTTACAAACAACATGTTTGATATTTGATTTTAAAATATTCCAATAAAAAGTACTAAGTATAATAAAAAACTTGGCAACAATTGGCAAAATATTGATAATGATTGAAGCAGAGTGAAAGTTACATGGTGTTCATTATACTGTATCACTCTAGTTCTGTGTAAGTTTAAATATTTCCCCTGAAAGTTCATATAGATATATAAATTGCTTTGGAAGAATCACCTTTCAGTCATTCTCATGGTAAGAGAGTAATCTTTCAGTCATTTTATGTATTTACTCTATGGGACTCCAGTGACTTGGATAAAATTTCATTATATAATATTTTGCCCAACACTTAGGAGCCAATACACCACGTGAAAACTTTGCATTAGTTGCACAATGCCCTACTCCTTTGTATGGTACAGAAGACTACTGGGTGCTTAGTGAGTCAGTCTGGCTTTTTGCTCTTCTCTAACAACACTCTTTTTATTACTCAAACCGTCTGGCTTGAAGGTTAGTGTCAACCTACTAGCCAGCCACTGGCCCCACATGATTTACTCTCTTAAACCGAGAATGACTAACAGCCCCGTAAAAAACAAAGAATAATTTTTTATCTTTGTTAGCTGAACTGCATCCACTCATCCTTAATGTGATGGAAGAGAAATGATATGAAGAAAACTTTTCTTCAGTAGACATACCAGGGATCAGGTAAGTTGATACAGAAGCTGTGGACATTACCAAGTAGTAAGTGCTAAAGAAAGATGGCAAAGACAGAACACAGATGAATTTGTGACTTGAATACTAGACTCGGTATTGTCAAGTCTTTCAGTCATACTCATTATTGTCTTTTCATCTTTGTTGCCACTTTCCTAGACAAGTTCCTCTTTACAACTCCTCCAGGTGAAGATCCAAAAGCTGCGAACCTTGGCTGTCTCCAAAAGCATGCCCAAAACCACCCCCAAAGCATAAAATCTAAGTTATAGTCTTGTGCTTGATAAAGAAACACAACTTTCAAAAAAAAGCCCTTTACCCTCCCAGCTTTCAGTCACCATTATGCCCTTCTGTATTTTTTTTAAAGATCTAATTTATTTGAGAGAGACGGTGAGCGAAAGAAAGAACACATGAGCATGGGCAGAGGGAGAGGGAGAAGTAGACTCCCCACTGAGCAGGGACCCCGATGCGGGACTTGATCCCAGGACCCTGGCATTATGACCTGAGCCAAAGGCAGACGCTCAACTGACTGAGCCACTCAGGTGTCCCTATGCCCTTCTTTCCATTGACAGCAGTGTACCTCCCTTTCCCTGTGGGTTACTTCAGTATCTTTCCTGGTGGTCTTTTTGCTTCTCATCTTTTCCTCTTCAATACACACTATCGGATAGTTCCAGATTAGGCTTCCTAAAATATGGCACTTTTACCAATCCCATGTTCAAAAACTTGCAGTAGCTTACCATTGCCTGTTACATAAAAGTCTATTTTTGTTCACTCAGCATTCCAGGCTTCATCAGTCTGTCTGGTTTACATTCTCAGTGTGACTTCTTTTAAGCCCTTGAAACTGTAAATCAATAGAACTAATTGTATTTCCCTGAAAATACACTGTTGGGTCTCCATTCCTTGGTTTATTTATATTCTAATTACCTACAGCCTCTCTTTCCATACATTTCTCCTTGAGACCTTCCAATTCCTTCACCATCTTGTAGCACTAAAGTCTTTCCTGTCTCTGTCAGAATCTGCCTTTTTCTCCAGAAGGTTCTATAGCTTTTCATGTATACCTTTCATGGACTATTTCCTCTCACTGATATTTATAACCTGGTATAAGCTTCAGTTCTCCAATCATAAGCTTTTGAGAACACAACTTATTCATTTCACCTTTGTATCCCTAGTCTCTGGCACAGTAGTCTGTGCTTAGGATATGTATAGTATATATTGGTTAAAGAGCTGGTAGAAGGAATACTAAAAATTCTATGCAAAAATAGAAATCAAGACAAAGTAGTAATTTCACACATTTAAACATTATGGTGTTTAAATTCTAATTATCAAATAAATTATCACATTTACTTCAGGCTGTCCCAGGCATTAGGCTAAGTGCATCTTCGCATTGTCACATTTAATCCTCTCAGTTTAATAACTGTCTAGATGAGGAAATTGAGACTTGGAGAGATTGGGTAATTTACCTGGACATGGTCTAGATATCTGATTCAAAATCAGGTCTGCTTGCAACCAAACCTAGTCACTTTTCTATTATTATACCTGGGAAGCCCTGGGGTTTAGCAGATATAACTCAAAGGACACCTCAAGAAATTAAAAAAAAAAAAAGGCTCATACAGATGATAATTTCCTTTATCCATCCTTTACTTCAATAATAGATTTTCTTTTTTTTTTAATTTTTTCAGTGAACTTTTTAATTTATTTTTATCTGCAAGGTGGGATACTCACTTATTTTCATTATTTCCTTTATTACCTATTATCTTATATACCCAAGGATTTCATATATTTAATTTGTTTGAAGGCATTTAAATATATAACTCCTCATATAATGTAACAAGTTGCATTTGCTTCCCCAGAGCAGGCATGTCATCAGCCTGTGTGACCATTTAAACAATACCATCATATTCTAACATATATGTTCTAATCTACTTTTGCAATTGTTCTCAGAACAGTAAGTCTTACAAGAAAATCAATTTCATTACTTCATAGTCTCAATTTCAATTTGTTCCAAATAGTTTTGATTCTTTCTAGAAATTCTTCAATTCTGAAAGGATGAGACTATCATGCGGATACTTATGTAGTTCTTTTTCTTTTAAAGATTTTTAAAAATATTCATTTGAGAGGAAAGAGAGCAAGAACAAGAGCAGGGGGGAGGGTCAGAGAGACAGGGAGAAGCAGACTCCCCTGTGAGCAGGGAGTTTGACGTGGGGTTCGATCCCAGGACCCCAGGATCATGACCTGAGCTGAAGGCAGATGTTTAACTGACTGAGCCACCCAGGCATCCCTTCAGATGTAATTCTTTAAAGCCAACTCCCAAAAGGAATTTAAAAAATTATTTGGGTGATGCGTAGCTCCCCGTGGTGGCCACTTAAAAGAGAACTCATTTGAATGTGTGAAATCTGGTGTGTATATTTGTGTGTGTGTGTGTGTGTGTGTTCTGATCTGTTACATGGAGACGTACATATATATATGTGTTGTGTGTGTGTGTGTGTGTGTGTATGGTTTTAAAAAATTCCCTTGTTAGAGCTTATGTCATAAATATCAACTAACTACCACTGTATATCAGAAATTTCTAAAGTTTGAAAAAGAAATTTATTCTGGGGATGAGGGAGACAGGAAAGAATTCTAGAAGGAAATGATTTGAGTAGTCCATGGGGCTCTGGCTTGGCAGATGTATAGCCTTAGGATATAACATAGCATTTCCTCAAATGCAATTGTATGTGGAAAGCAGTGGAGATAAGATGGGTGGTCAAATGTGTTGGGAAAATATTTGTCAGAA
The DNA here is from genome assembly GCA_002007465.1 of Ailurus styani. Classification (NCBI taxonomy): domain Eukaryota; kingdom Metazoa; phylum Chordata; class Mammalia; order Carnivora; family Ailuridae; genus Ailurus; species Ailurus styani. The sequence goes on from LNAC01000078.1 coordinate 3,157,540, forward strand.
AAAAAAAGATGTTTACTTTAGATTTCCAACTCATTCGATAATGGCTCACCCTTATTTTCTCTATATAACCTCTGATAATACTCCAATTTCCCATGTAAATAAAACTGTGCTGTTTAGGCTGATGATTATGATGATGGTAGCATCCTTCATATTTTTGTATGTGTGTGCCTTGAATGGTTCTTTGTGTTTTTACTCAGTTTAATATCTACAAGTTGTATGATTATGGAAAGTTATTTAAAATCTCAGAGCCTCAGTGTTCTTTTTTGTAAAACAGAAGTAGCATAACACCTATGTATAAGATTGCTGAGAGAGTTAAATGAGTCAGTCCCTGCAAAGTGCTTGGAACCATGTTTGGTTGCTCAGTAATGGCATGATTTGGGCAATTCCCTAGGCCTGCGAGAAAGCACCGGTATTTCCAACAGTGGCAACCTTTCCTTTTGGAAGTTTCCAGTTACAGGAATGTTATGTGAATGAGCACACAGCACTATAAATAGAGATTTTTTCTACAATGAACACTAAATAAACTCTCAGAGCACCACATGCATTACAATAGTTTGTGTTTAGGGGCACCAGGTTGGCTCAATCAGTTGAGGTTCTGACTCTTGGTTTTAGCCCAGGTCATGATCTCAGGGTCCTGATCCTGGGATGGTCGTGTGTGGGGCTCCGTGCTCAGTGGGGAGTCTGCTTGAGATTCTTTCTCTCCCTCTTCCCCTACTCTCAAACGTGCTCTCATTTTCTTAAAATAAACAAACAAATGTTTAAATAAACTGACTGCAAAATTAACTTTAAAAAAACAAACAAAAAACCCAGTAGTTTGTGTTTAGAGAGCCCTTCTAGATTTAAAAAAGTAGGCAGGGCCAAAAAAAAAAAAAACAAAAAACTACATAGTATGTGTTTGTCCCCCAGAAGACAACTACCTTTTTGCTTCTGTGTTGTTTTTCATGGGTTAAAAAAAAAAAAATACACAAACTCCTCATCTCTGGAGGACCATTTACTATATAAGAAAAAAAATTTATATGGGCATTATTATTATTCTTAGTATGCAAATGTAAAACACTTGGGAATTATAAAAAGATGCCTTGATACAGATTATTGACCTGTCCACTATTAAGAAGATAGTTATTCTGGTTTCTTGAATTTACAAAGTTTTGAAGACTATGGTCTTTGTAATTTGGCTTTTGCGTGTGTTCAGAAAAGTCCCTGAGGTTTCTTGGCAAGCATAATCCCATCCTCACCTTCCAAAAAAACACACTTCATCACCTATGCAAACAGAAAGACTTATTAGGCATTTGGACTCTTTTGCATCTAACTTTTATCAGGAAAAGACAAGTAGAAAATGAGCGTGTATGTATAGTATGTATTCAAATGTACAACTCTATCATCTGTAGAACCTCTACTGTTATGGATCTAAGGATAAAATAAGATCATGGAGGAATGATTGTGAAGGCATTCTATAAATGCAGAAACATGACAATATGTTTACTAGTAGCAATGATAATAAATTGGTGTGTGGGATATTCAAACTTAGGTCTATAATTTTACTTATTTTATGTCTCAAAGGAGGGACTAATCCCAGTCAATATTTTCACCAACAGATATCAATAAGTCAATAAAACGTAATGTTTATGTAAGTTAATATGTAATTATCTACAGTTATATATAATCATAGATAATTACATAACTTAAATACTGAATTCTAAAACATTTGCTAACCATTTTTCCCTGACATAGAAATTAATTCAGTTCAGTTTAGTTGTGATACACAGGGTTTTTAAAAAAACATTTATAAGCCACACTTTTTAAATTTGGAAATCAGGGTGATTCTCATAACCAATAACCAAAAAAATGCTGATTATTTATCTTTTATACTGAAAAATTTCATTAATTATGTCCTACAACTAATTCTGTTTCATAGCTAAGGAAGTAGAGGATATTATACTTCTATGTGTCTGGAGACCTTTTGTGGATGTAAATGCCTATTATTTAGCTACCCTCCATCATCATTTATGCATTTCATTTATTTATTTTTTGCTATGAAGTATTTATGAATGCTTATTCTACCTTAGTCATTAAATGCTGTCTGTAGAGATCACAGACTTCTCTAATACTAGTTTTTGTTTTCAAAGGCCAAATTGTGAATGATGAACATGTGTCTTAGTAAAAAATATGTGGAAGCAATGGTCTAATGCATCCATAGCATTCTTGGACCAGCCTTGCTCCTCTGAATGAGCTCAGAAGATACAGCACTGAAATCACAAAGAGGGGTTCCAACTAAGAATAGAAAATTGTCTCAGATGTGACTCATATTTAGATCTTACAGAAATTGACCTAACATGCCCTTTGTTTTCTTTATTTTAAATTTCATATAAAGAAGCAAAATCAAATTAGTATAATAATATTTTAAGGTATACTTTAAAAAAGTTCCTCAGTATTTTGCCATCTTGAGTTTTTATGAAATTAGCTGCCTAACTATTTAAAATATTTTCATTTATTCCATTAGCTCTACTTATAGAGATACACACATATGCCTATGCATTTAGGGGTGTGACACATGTGAGCCCAGTGTCCCAGCATCTTTAGGTTAAGAGTAGAATCCGACTTCATAATGAGAAAGAGGAGTGGCCAGTAATACCATCCTCATGAAACAAAAGATGTCCTAAGTGTTCCCTAACCACTTGAAGCTCTCTGCCACCACATTATCAGCTCAAGTCTTTCCTATGTTCTGCCTCAAGGTCAGCCTCATGGGGAGACGGACAGATAACCAGTAACATGTGGTATAGCAATAACAGAAAAACCACAGGAGCAGAGAAGAGAGCGGTCATTCTAACACAGCTTGGCCTAAGAGGGAAGAGATGGGTTTTGTCTTAAAAGAGCTAGTGTCTGGCCTGAGTGATAGAATATGAGTAGGAATTAACCAAGTACTTATGTTTGCATGTTTTTCCTCTTCACTAGATCTCGTATTCTGATATTTCAGATTTAGTCCTGCCTTATTTCTGTAGACTCCTCTGGAAGTGTCATTGACTCTCAGGGCCTTAGGGCCATTTCTGTGTTAATTATTTCCAGGTAGACTTCCAAGCCTTCAAGGAATTTTGTGGCCGAGCAAGGAAAAAGATATGCCACAAGGTGGCAGTAGCACACACAAACTTTATTGGGAGCTGCTTTGATAGGTTCTCTGGACCATTTTATTTTTTTTATTTTATTTTATTTTTTTTAAG